>PITA01010448.1:0-54523 GCA_004023965.1 Spilogale gracilis
TGGTTAAGCATCTGCCTTCAGCTCAGGTCATGATCTCAGAGTTCCGGGATACAGCCCCACATTGGGCTCCCTGCTCTGCAGGGAGTCTGCTTTTCCCTCTCCCTCTGCCTGCCACTCCCCCGTGCGTGTCCTCTCTATCAAATAAATAAAATCTTTTTTTTTTTTAAAGATTTTATTTATTTGACAGAGAGAAACACAGGCAGAGAGGGAACACAAGCAGGGGGAGTGAGAAAGGGAGAAGCAGGCTTCCTGCTGAGCAGGGAGCCGGATGTGGGACTCGATTCTGGGTCTCCGGGTCCATGACCTGAGCTGAAGGCAGTCGCCCAACCAACTGAGCCACCCAGGCACCCCGAAATACATAAAATATTAAAAAAAAAAAAAGATTCCAGTTTGTATGTTCTGGAAACTCAAAGTGTTATTATTTTGAATAAAAAGTAGGGAAATTTTTATTTTAAATAAAATGTAGATAAGTAAAAAGGGGCACCTGGCTGGCTCGAGGCCGTAGAGCATGCGACTCTTGGTCTTGGGGATGTTGCTGTGAGCCCCATGTTGGGTGTAGAAAAGTTGAAATGGAACATTTTTGTCATGAAGGCATATTGCTGTGATGTAGCATTTTCTCTACGTATATATGATTCTATATTTAGAATTTAGAATTTATAACTAAAAGTTACTTTTTATAACTTAAGATTATTTTAAAACTATGAGTATTTCTGCACATTGGTTTTTCCCCAAATAGTAACTGAATTTCAAAAATTAGATCTTTGTGTGAAAGTTACATATGTTTGAGCGAAAAAGCAATTTGAAGACATAATGTTAAATTCTTTTGATTTCTTTTTTTAAAAAAGATTTTATTTATTTATTTGACAGAAAGAGAGATCACAAGTAGGCAGAGAGGCAGGCAGAGAATGGAGGAAGCAGGCTCCCTGCTGAGCAGAGAGCCCTACGTGGGCCTCCATCCCAGGACCCTGAGATCATGACCTGAGCTGAAGGCAGAGGCTTTAACCCACTGAGCCACCCAGGCACCCATAAATTCTTTTGATTTCTAAAGAATACATGATGTGCATAATTAATAATGAGAGATGCCAGTTGTTGGATGCATTCAGTGAGCTAGGTACTGGGATTCCACATTAAAAAAATAAGTTGGACAAAATCAAATGGTTTATTCCTTTGTACCATACACTGCTTCTAAGTCATTCTAAAACAAAAAAAAGACAATAACCCACCAATGTCAAGAATTCATATAGATTGGGGTGCCTAGTTGGTTCACTTGTAAAGTGTCTGTCTTGGGCTCCGGTTGTGATCCTAGGGTCCTGGGATCGTGCCCCACAGCAGACTCCCTGCTCGGCGGGAAGCCTGCTTCTCCCTCCCCCACTCTCCTTCTGTTCCTTCTCTCGCTGACTCTTTCTCTCTCTGTCAAATAAATAAAATCTTAAAAAAAAAAAAAAGAATTCCTATAGCTTTATTTAAAGAAGGAAAATTCTTGTTATCTGATCAAATGAGTCATAGGGTTATTTAAATGCCTTGGATTAAATGGGAACCTTGAATCATCACATTCTTGGAAGGCTTGCAGAATCTTCTAGGGAA
Organism: Spilogale gracilis; assembly: GCA_004023965.1. Classification (NCBI taxonomy): domain Eukaryota; kingdom Metazoa; phylum Chordata; class Mammalia; order Carnivora; family Mephitidae; genus Spilogale; species Spilogale gracilis. The sequence goes on from PITA01010448.1 coordinate 1,585, forward strand.
GCACTCCTAACTTTAATGCAGTTTCCTCGAATTTGTGTATGTTGTATTTTACCCTTGTCAGTGATTAAATAACCTCCTCCTTTTTTTTTTTTTTTTAAGATTTTATTTATTTGTTTTAGAGGGGGAGCGGCAGAGAGAATCTTAAACTGACTCTCTGCTGATCATGGGGCTCAATGCAGGGCTCGATCCCACAACCCTGAGATTATGACCTGAACTAAAATCGAGAGTTGGCAGCTAAAGTGACTGAGCCACCCAGGTGCTCCTGATGAAATAACTCTGAAGTGCAGGTATTAAGTGTGTTTATATTTCCCTGTAGTTAAGCACTTGGACTTGCAAGACATAGAATCCGTTCTCCCCATCTCCTCTCCTCCACCTTCAGAAAGTGCTTCCATTCTGAAAAACAGGAAACAAGACTGTAGGCACCTGGGGCGTCCACTGGGCTGTACAAGCACTTATTTACATGGTTGGCCTGAACTGACATCAAATGAAATTCACTTCCATAACAAAGTGTTGTTCCCTGTCTCCAAACATTTTTCCTCTTGGATTTGTAGGAAGAAAAGAGATCTTCGAAAGAAAACATAAAGAAGAGTCTGTCGCCCCTTGCAAAATTCAGTTATTTGTTTCTTTTTACCATACCTACCTGAAACCAACATTTTTAAGCTGTTTTTTCTTTATTGTGGTAAAATGTAACATGAAATTTACCACTTGAACTATTTAAGTGTACAGTTCAGTGGCATTAAGCATTTTTACATTGTTGTATGACCATCACCACCGTTTGTCCCCAGAACTTTTTCATCCTCCCAAATGGAAGCTCTGTACTCAGTAAACAATGACTCCCTGTTTCTCCCTTCCTCCTACTCTCTATCTCCATGAAGGAGTCTAGGGGGCCTCATGGAAGTGTCTGTCTTTTTGTAACAGGCTTCTTTCACTGGGCATGATGTCTTCAGGATTCATCCAGGTTGTAGTGGGCAACAGAATTTCCTTTTTATGGCCGAGTAATATTCCGTTGTATGCATATATCACATTTTGTCCATTCATCTTCTTGAAGGACACTTGGCTGATTTCCACCCTTTGACTATTGTGAATAATACCTCTGTGAACATCGGTGTGCTCAATCAAGTCACGTGTTAAGTCGCAGGGGAACCCTGCCTCCTCTTCCAGTTTCTCCTCCGCACTCCCGTCCCAGTCCAACTCTGACTCCCTCAGTGGTAGGACGGCAGCCACACAGCCTCAAGGACTGATGCACAGAGAACATTTTTAACCCCCTTTTACCTTTACCCTTTCTTGTTTGGCTGGACTTTGTCCAGCCAGGTTTATTTATAAACCACAAACGCTCATTAACACCACCAAGCATTTCAGCCGGCAGGCTACCTCTCCACCTTTGTCATTGCAGGAAGGGACGCTGAACGGATCAGGTGGCGGGATATGGCTGAGGATAAAGGCAAGAGAGACTCCATCAGCATGAGTATGCGGGGATGCCGCACAAATAACGGGTTTGTGCAGAATGAAGACATCCTGGAGAAGGAGCCAGACCCGGGCAGCCCGCAGGACAGCACGGTGGCCATCCTTGGCCCCGCCGAGCCCGCCCTGCAGGACATCAGGCCGTACGCGGGCATGCCCAAGGAGGTGCTGTTCCAGTTTTCCAGCCAGGCCCGCTACCGGGTGCCCCGGGAGGTGCTCTTCTGGCTCACGGTGGCTTCTGTGCTCGCGCTCACCGCAGCCACCATAGCCATCGTTGCCGTTTCACCCAAGTGCCTGGATTGGTGGCAGGCGGGGCCCGTGTACCAGATCTACCCGAGATCTTTCAAGGATAGTGACCAGGATGGGAACGGAGATCTGAGAGGTGGGTGCAGGGGCTGGATTCGGGTGGGGCTGGGATGAGGTTGCTTTATGGCTCTCAGTCCTCAAAACCAAATGATGCCTGCTTTGTGCACTAAGCACATTCCGTTGTGACTGGTCACACTGACTGTCTGCTTGTTTATGACACTTGAAAAGCCATTCAGCACAGCCCAGCAGTTCTTTGCATGATGAAAGGCTGCTTACTGGAGGCCTTTGAGCCCCCGTTGCGTTGTTTCATTTATTGCCCACTAAGTACATGCACTTAGCTAATTGATTTTAACTTCTGACATGGAGTAGACTTCCTCCTCGATTGCTTCCTGCCCCTGTGTACCTTGCAGTTGATTTCTGCAGCGTGACCATTTAGAATTGCTTTCCTAGTATGCGTAGGAGCTAGTTTGTTAATCTGGCTGGGAGTTTCTTATCAGTGAATAAAGCACGAGTAATGTTTTAGGAAAAAAGTAAGTTGGGGCGCCTGGGTGGCTCAGTTGTTTAAACGACTGCCTTCGGCTCAGGTCATGATCCCGGAGTCCCAGGTTTGAGCCCCGCATCAGGCTCCCTGCTTGGCAGGAAGCCTGCTTCTCCCTCTCTCACTCCCCTTGCTTGTGTTCCCTCTCTGTGTCTTTCTCGGTCAAATAAATGAATAAAATCTTAAAAAAAGAAAAGAAAAGAAAAGTATCAAATCCTATCTTCAAAAGATATAGGGTGCACCTTTAAAGTTTAAATCCTGAGAGATGAAAGGGAAAAAGGCACGAGGAGGGTCTGTTGGACATTATGTAAATTGAGGATTACTTAAAATAATAGTAAAAACAAAATGCAACACAAAGTAAAATATTACTTTTTTAAAGTTACACCAATAATTTTCAGATGAGTTTTGTATAGAATATCCTTAGACTTTGTTGCTCAAGCCAGGACACTCTTTTATTTTTTGTTGTTAAAGGTTTTATTAAATAGTCTCCACACACAATGTGTGGCTCAAACCCACAGCCCAGAGATCAAGAGTCACACACGCTACTGACTGAGCCAGTCGGGTGCCCCCCGCCCAGGAAACATTTTTGCTTTTTTTTGTTTTGTTTTTTGGGGGGTTTTGTTTGTTTGTTTTTTCTTTTTAGAGATGGGGAGAGGGAGAATGAGAATCTAAGCTCTTTGCCACGTGGGGCCCAATTTCATGACCCTGAGATCAGACCTGAGCTGGAATCAAAAGTTGGATGCTTAACTGACTGAGCCACCCAGGACATTTTGAAAAGTAAAAGTTTGCTAGACTGCAGGCATGAACTGAAACTGTCCTGGGCTACTCGGTTCATACAGTCACCCTAGTTCAGGGTAAGGATAAGAAACAAAATAACGGGGCGCCTGGGTGGCTCAGTTGGTTAAGCGACTGCCTTCGGCTCAGGTCATGATCCCGGAGACCCGGGATCGAGTCCCACATGGGGCTCCCTGCTCAGCAGGAAGCCTGCTTCTCCCTCTCTCACTCCCCCTGCTTGTGTTCCCTCTCTGGCTGTGTTTCTCTCTGTCAAATAAATAAAATCTTTAAAAGAAAAAAAAAGAAACAAAATAACAAGGTAATTTTTGATAGTAATACTTACTTTGAAAAAACAAAACAAGGGTTTATTTATTATTTTATTTATTTATTTATTTTTAAAGATTTTATTTATTTGACAGAGAGAAACACAGCTAGAGAGGGAACACAAGCAGGGGGAGTGAGAGAGGGAGAAGCAGGCTTCCCGCCAAGCAGGGAGCCTGATGTAGGGCTCGATCCTGGGACTCCGGGATCATGACTTGAGCCGAAGGCAGTCGCTTAAACAACTGAGCCACCCAGGTGCCCCTAAAACAATGATTTAACAGAATGTGGTAACTGGGGATGAGCTTAATCTAACTTTAAGATGTTACAAATAGGAACTTAAGATCTCTATCTGTCCTTAATAATTAAATTTCTCCTTTTTGTATCTCTCTGTGTCTTCACCAACTGGAATAGAATCTGCCCTTTGAGGTGCAGTTGAAACCCATTTTCTGCATTTATCTTTACTTGGCCTCCCACTCAGAACATGCGCGCCCCTCCCCAGAGCTCCCGCAGGGCTCTGGATTGTTTCCAGCACCCTCTGATAGCGCCCCGTAAGCTATCTCTCGGTGGCCTCCTTTGCTTGTCCCCCCATGGTGCCGTAGCCTCAGCACATCCTGCTGTGTAGGAAATGCTTAGCAAAAGTGATGTTTTGGCAGAAGAGAGCTAAAACCTCTAAACCTAAGAATAAACTCCCCCTTTCCTGCCTTCCATTGGTGATCTCCTGAAATACCCCGAATTCCCGAGCGCAGGGCTGGGTCTGGTCGGCTCCTACATTTGCTGTTTCCAGGACCTTTGCCTGGATGGACTAGCTATTGCCTGTAATCAAAAGGTTTTTGTCTTGGAGGTTGAGGGGATCAGCTTGTTACTATTTGAAGGAACAGTTCCGGGTTTCAGTTTGTGTTTTGGTGATTGCCTTCTGCCCTTTGGAGTGAGTGCCTAGGGTCCCTTCTTTACTTTGTGTCCATCCAGACCCTTTGTTTTTAACATCCTGTCCCCGTGCGCTGATTCTTAAGATATGTTGTATTGTTGTTCTGATTTAAATCAAAATCCTTCTGTTGGCGGTGAACAGTCTCGGAGGTCTCACAGACACCTCTAATGGGGTAACCGAGGTAGAGAGAGGGCGAAAGTAAGCAGCTGATTACAGGGGAAGAGCTCCCGTGCCCAGATTCAGGAGGCTTTGTGTTTTGGTCTCAGTGACCTCCAGCTTGCCGTGTGCCCCGCGACAGGCTCTGACTGGAGGAAGCCACACAGGAAAGTTACTGAGAGTTGAATACTAGACTCGAGTCTGTGATCTGCATTTAGGACTCTGGACCGGCACCGCACAAAAAAAACACACTATCTGCTAATTATCCTACAAGGTTCCAAGTACAAAGAGTTTCATACCCGTGTCTCTACACAGCCAAATCTAGAATTCTCTTCTGTATAAATTCTTGGCTTCCACATTGTCTAAAGGAAATAGAATGTGAACTACATAGATAATTTAAAATTCTCTAGGAGGCACATTCAAACAAGTAAAAAAGAGAAAGATGAGACATTCATTTTAATAATAATTTAATTTTGGGGCGCCTGGCTGGCTCAGTCCGTGGAGCACACAGCTCTTGATCTTGGGGTTGTGGGTTCAAGCTCAATGTTGGGTGTAGAGACTACTTAAAGAGAAAATCTTTAAAAATTTTAGTTTAAAATCCTTCTTAATCATATTCATCTGAAGTATTTGGTTTAAGCCAACATATCATTCTAACATAAAACCAACATAAAAGTATTCCTGACATAGTTTACTTTCTTACATTCTTCAGAATCCAGTGAAAGTCTTACTCTGGTAGCACATCTCAGTTCAGACTGGTCCCATTGTGAGTGCTGAACCAGTGGCCGCACGAGGCACGTGGCTGCCCTGCTGGATGGTGCCGCCTAGACCGTGCATTACACCCGGCCCAGATTCGGTACTCAAAAACCATGTGTAGAATAAATTAATACTGTAGACCTGTTTTGGTTTTCATTTATTTATTTGACAGAGCAAGAGAGCACAAGCAGAGGGAGCAGCAGTGGGAGAGGGAGAAGCAGGCGCCCTGCTGAGCAGAGAGCCCACTGCAGGGCTTGATCCCAGGACCCTGGGATCATGACCTGAGCCAAAGACAGGTGCTTAACTGACTGAGCCACCCAGGTGCCCCTTTTGTTTATTTTTTTAAACTGATTTTTCAAAGTAGGCTCCATAGGTGCCCAGCGCCAGGCTTGAACTCAAAACCCTCAAGATCAAGACCTGAGCTGAGATCAAGAGTCAGATGCCTATCCAACTGAGCCACCCAGGTGCCCCTATAGCCTTAGTTTTATTTATTTTTTATTTATTTTTATTTATTTTTAAATATTTTATTTATTTATTTGACAGAGAGAGAGATCACAGGTAGGCAGAGAGGCAGGCAGAGAGAGAGGAGGAAGTAGGCTCCCTGCTGAGCAGAGAGCCCGATGCGGGCCTCGATCACAGGACCCTGAGATCATGACCTGTGCTGAAGGCAGAGGCTTTAACCCACTGAGCCACCCAGGCACCCTAATTTTTATTTTTTTAAGATTTTATTTATTTATTTATTTGAGAAAAAGAGAGAGAGCATGAGAGGGGAGAGTGTCAGAGGGAGAAGCAGTCTCCACATGGAGCTGGGAGCCCCATGTGGGACTCAATCCCAGGACTCTGGGATCATGACCTGTGCTGAAGGCAGACCCTTAACCAACTGAGCCACCCAGGCACCCCTATTTATTTACTTCAAAAGATTAATTATCTATATATTTGACATAGAGAGACAACAAGAAAGGGAACAGAGGGAGTGAGAGAGAGAGAAGCAGGCTTCCTGCTGAGTAGAACCCTGGGATCGTGACCTGAACTGAAGGCAGATGCTTAACGACTGAGCCACCTAGGCACCCCTAGCCTTAGCTTTATTTATTTATTTTCTATTTTTGTTGTTGTTGTTATTGTTAACAGGTAATGTATTATTTGCTTCAGGGGTACAGGCCCGTGAATCATCAGCCTTACACAATTCACAGCGCTCACCAAAGAATATACCTTCCCCCCTAGCCTTAGTTTTAAATATAAAATATGAACAATATGCACACATAGATTTTTTTAATGGTCTACATTTATGTTAAAGGTCAAGTTTTTTCTAGAAGATGATTTGATGCTGCTTATAGAACTAGACCTTTCTGTTTGAATTTCACTCAAATTCAACAAAATTCCAAATACTTCTGTTTCAATATATATACCTCAATTTTAGGCATGTTGGTTTTATTTTTAATGCTTCAACTAAAAAAGACCAACTTTATTTTTCATGGCCTTGACTTTTTTCTTTAGGTATTCAGGAGAAACTGGACTACATCACAACTTTAAATATAAAAACTATTTGGATCACCTCGTTCTATAAATCAGCCCTTAAAGATTTCCGTCATGGTGTTGAAGATTTCCGAGAAATTGATCCTATTTTTGGAACGATGAAAGATTTTGAGAATCTGCTTGCGGCCGTGCATGAGAAAGGTAAACTGAGGGGCAGGTGGGTGGGAGGGGTGGGGGTGGGCTAAAGCATTTTTTCCTTAACTGACGTGTATTAGTCTAAAATAATTTCTTCCTAACATTTGAAGTACTTTTACTCATTAGGTTTAAAATTAATAATGGATTTCATACCAAACCACACCAGTGATAAACATGCTTGGTTTCAACTGAGTCGGAACCGGACAGGGAAATATACGGACTATTACATCTGGCATGACTGTACCCATGAAAACGGTATAACCACGCCACCCAACAACTGGGTAAGTGCCAACTTGTCCGATTCACAGGGTGAACCCGGGTAGATCGTCAGTGATTAAACTAGTTATTTATAAAGTCTTTCTAAGGAAAAAAATTGATGGGTATAGTTTTGGGGAAGAGGCAAACTTCCCAAAGAAATAGAAATAGCCTACCCAAGCCTCCTCATCATTTGGATTTGGACTTTTTATTTCATTGTAGAACAGATGTATTGTAACAAATGAAAACCTCTACTTCCTATTAGCCTCTCCTTCCCTCACTTCCCACTCTGCCTGACTTAGACTCCATGACCCATTAGGTCACCCCTTTGCCTTTCTGATGTTGTGATCTCCTGTCCAGTAAAACCCTGGCTCTAAAGAAACTTGCCCATCCACTTTCTCTTTGCCTGGACTTGGTATCTGGGCCTTTGGAGACCTCACACATTCACTGTCCCCCACAGGAACTGAGCCATCCAGTCTTTCTGGGGATTTTACTCTCCAGGCCCTCCCTCTTCCTCAAACATCCTACCTGCCATCTCACCATCTTATCGTGCTCAGCAGCAAACTCTACTTCAAAGGGAGAGCAGAAGTCTTCAAACCTGCCTCTACTTCTTTTTCTTTTTAAGAGTTATTTATTTGAGATAGAGAGAGAGAGGAGGGACAGAGAGATGGAGAGGAAGCGGGGGGGAGAAGAGGAGGGAGAGGGAGATAGAATCCCAAGCAGACTCTGTGCACAGATGGAGTCTGATGCCAGGCTCGATCTCACGACCCCAAGATCACAACCTGAGCCCAACCCAAGAGTCTGGCGCTCACCTCACTGGGCCACCTAGGGGCCCGAACCCTGCGTCTCCTATACCCACCTTCTTCCTGCTTACTCCTTCTACAGCAGAGGTCAGGTCAGGTCGGTCTTGTCTGGGGTTTCTAGACTTACCAGTAAAGATCCAGGAAGCCCAATGACATCTGAAGTTTAGAAAAACAGTGCATAGCTTTTTAGTATAAACTATTTTTCAGGATAAACTTATACTAAAAATCATGCATCGTCAACCTGAAATTCAGATTGAATTGTATGTCTTGTTTTTACCTGGCAACCCTACCCCCGTGTGAGAGTCCCCCCACCCGCTCTGGTCCCCATCTCTCCTGGATCTCCACTGACCTGACCTTCTCCACGAACACTTACGAAGGCCGGCTCCCAGGCACCAACTTTTAGATGAACCAAGGACACTCAGAATTGACATGTGTCAAGGCTGACTGTGTATGGTCTCCTCCCCACCAACTTCCTATACCCTCGTTTTAATGACTAGGACTAGTATGCAGCCTAGTGAACAGGTCATCAGCAATCCTGGCAGTTTTACTCCTTAATTTTTCTTTTCCCCAGTCTGCACACTTGGTCATGATCATGATATTCGCCAACATTTACTACAACCCTTCCTGCGTGCCAGGGTCGGGGCTAAGTGTGTCATATTCATTCATTCATTTAACCCACCCTGCAGTCCTGTGAGGTAGGTTTTAGTTCCTGTTTTGCAGGTGAGTGACATTAAGCACCGTGCCCTTGGTGACACAGCCGGTAAATGAGAGGGCTGATGACCACACCGCCCAACTGCACCATCTGCTTTTAAAACTTGCCGCCCAGGGGCGCCCGGGTGGCTCAGTTGGTTAAGTGTCCAACTCTTGATTTCAGCTCAGGTTGTTATCTCAGGGTCGTGGGATCCCGGCCCAGTATTGGGCTCCGCGCTTAACAAGGAGTCTGCTTGTCCTTTTCCCTCTGCTCCTCCCCCTGCTCATGCTCTGTGTCTTTCAAATAAATGGATAAAATCTTTATCTCTTGCCAATAGGACTGTAACAGCTTCCTCTTTTGGCATCCAGTTTTTCCATTCCTTCCATCTGTTCTCCACTTTAACCAACACTGTAGCCATCTTTTTCTTTTTTAGCGTAATATTTGATGCATACAAAAATACATGTAATATATGAGAGATGTGTAAACACCTTGTGTATAACCATACAGTGGAATCCTACTCAGCCATAAAAATAATGAACTTTTTTTTTCCCAAAGATTTTTATTTATTTACTTGAGAGAGAGAGAATGGTCATGAGCAGGGGGGGACGGAAAGGGAGAAGCAGACTCCCTGCTGAGCAGGGAGCCTGATGTGGGGCTTGATCCCAGAACCCTGGGATCATGCTGAGCCAAAGGCAGATACTTAACTGACTGAGCCACCCAGGCGACTCTAAGGAATGAACCATTGATAACGGACGACAAATATCATAGGTGAGTCAAAATAATTAAGCAGAGTGAAAGAAGCCAGACAGAAGAGTACATACTATTCCACTTACATGAAATTCTAGAAAATACAAATTCATTTGTAGTGACAGGAAGGGGATTAGTTGTTTAGGGATGGGAAGGAGATCGAGAGGATTGGGAGAGTGGAGTTAGGGGCCAAAAACGATGGCTATGTTCATTATTTGATCCTGTTGAGAGGTTCACTAACATAACAGTATGTCAAACTGATCAAATTGTATACTTTAAACATGTGTAGTGTATTATATTCACTTACACCTGAATAAAACTGTCAGAAAAATATATGTAAAGTATATCTAAGCTCGGGCTAGTAGGGCTTTTAAGTGAATGATTCTGATAATTTTCCGAGATACAGTTTAAATATTCACTGTGTGGAGATTCAAACTCCAAGACCAGGGGCGCCTGGGTGGCTCAGTTGGTTAAGTGACTGCCTTCGGCTCAGGTCATGATCCTGGAGACCCGGGATCAAGTCCCACATCAAGCTCCCTGCTCGGCGGGAAGCCTGCTTCTCCCTCTCTCACTCCCCCTGCTTGTGTTCCTTCTCTAGCTGTGTTTCTGTCTGTCAAATAAGTCAATAAAATCTTAAAAAAAAAAAAGAAAACACACCCCAAACTCCAAGACCAATGGAATGTGTCTTTCTCCCCAAATGACCATCATTTGTATCCCTGCACAAACAGGAGTCCAGAGCCTGGATAGAAGTTTCAAGAAAATATGTTAAGAGATGTGTGCTGTCTAATGTGGCCTTGTGCTGCATTTGAGAGTGTTGGTTTGCCGCTGTGATTGTCACAAACTGCCCCTTCCCTTGTGTGGCACTAGGCCAGCGGGCGGCATTTTAAAGAATTAATTTAAAAAAAAAAAAAAGAATTAATTTATCCAGTGCTCCCCCTAGAAGGAAAATTCTGGAGATTTGGGCACTCCGCCTGCACAGGGCCAGGGACGGTAATGATCATTTCTTTGTGGGAAGTGCCATTAGATGGATGCTAATAAGTAAATGTCTGTTTCCTGTTCGCTAGCTGAGTGTATACGGAAACTCCAGTTGGCACTTCGACGAAGTACGACAGCAGTGCTATTTCCACCAGTTTTTGAGAGAACAACCTGATTTAAACTTCTACAATCTTGATGTTCAAGAAGAAATAAAAGTGAGTAGAGATGCCCACACAGACTTCTCCATCACACTGGTATTTAAGTGGTTATTTGATGCACTTGATGTTGAACAATAAGTGTGCAGGCAAATCCAAATACTTTACTGAACTCTGGGATTTTGGAATCTGATGCAAATATAGACCCTCAGACATGGTGGTGGGTCCTTCCTCTCTCTCACCCAGAACAAGTGACAGGGGACAGAGGCAGAAATACCTGGTAACTTCGCTCTGAGGTGCCCCTCTGCGTGTGACATTGAGCCGATGTAGTGAGGTGGGCCCGAGTGTGGACTCTGGGGTCCGAACCTGCATCCAGCCCCACAGCTGGCTTGGGGGGACCCTGGATGAGGTGTTTAGCTTTTCTGTGTCTCTGATCCCTCATCTGTGAAACATGGCTGATGGCAGCGGTTGTCTAATGGGCTCGTTGGAAGATTAGAGGAGATAACCCACTTTCAGCCCTTCTGTCTTTACTCAGTAAATATTCACTCATTGTCTGCTCCGTGCCTGGTCCTTTTCCAAGCACTGGGAACGCAGCAGTGAATAAAGGAAGCCGAGCTCTCAAGGAGTTTCCTGTAAACTGAGGGGAAGGCAGATAATTGACAATTACCAACTAAATATCTAACATGTCAGGTGATCCCTAAGGGGAGGGGACATCAGAGTGCCAGGCAGACGTTGGTCTGGAGACATCCCTGTGTTGAGGTCCTCTTTGGACAAAGACTGAAGTCTGAAGGTGAGCCCTGTAGAGATTTGGGAGAAGAGAATTTCAGGCCGAAGGAAGAGCCAATGCAAAGATCTTGAGGTGAGCGAGCGCTTTGTGTGTTTCAGAAATGCCCGGGAGGCTCGTGTGGACAGTTGCCAGATATAGGTCATAAACATGCAAGACCCCAAGGCCATTTTCATTTCAGATGAACAGTGAATAGCACGCTGTTCGGGACCTCCTCCTACGAAAACGTTACTCATTGCTCATCTGAAAAGCGAACTTAGCTGAGCCTCCCATATTTTATCAGGCAAGCCTATGACGCCCTGGAGTGACAGGAGCGAGAGTTAGAGGCTGAGATCCCAAAAGTGGGGTGGGGGCTAAACCCACAGGGGTTGCGTGCTGAGCTGCTGAAACTCCCTCTGTGACCCCGAGCAGGACATTCCCTGTCAGCTGCCCCCGGCTGGTGGCTGCCCCAGCAAGACCCCGCGCGGAATTCAGGACAGCCGGCTGCGTCGTTGCTGCTGTGGCAACGGTGGGCAGGACGCTGGCTTAGCGGGGTCGTGCTGGGCGCTTGTGGCGGGCGAACCGCGCGGCCATGGGCCCCTTCCCCCAGCTCCTCGGCATCAGCCAAGAGTGAAGGATGCCGGCTGCCACCTCCGAGTCACTAAGGGGCCCCACAGACCTTAGGTTTGTTCTTGGTTTGTTTGAAAATAACACCTTTCTTGAGGTATAATTCCCACAACCATAAACTCACCCCCTCAGGAGCGTAATTCAGCGGACTGTGCTGCCATCACTGCTGATTCCACATTTTCCTCGCCCTCAAAAGAAGCCCCATACCCGTTAGCAGACCCTCCCTGCTGCCCCCGCCCCCGGCACGGGGCCATCCGCTCATCTCTGCCTCTGGATGTGCCCATTCTGGACATTCCGTGTAAATGAAATCATACAATATCTACGTGCACGTGTATGATATGTGTCTGTACTTATAATCTATATCAACTTGGGGAACTGCGCAGCTGCCCCGTCTTCCCCTCCCGCCGACAGCGCATGGCCGACCCCCCACGCCCCCAGGCACACTTGTTATTGGCTGCATTTTTGCGTAGTGTCATGCTAGTGGGTGTGGAGGGGTAGCTCCCTGTGGCTGTTCCCTGATGGCTCGTGATGTTGAGCATCTTTGCAGGTGCTTATTTAGTTTTCTTTTTTACATTTTTTGAAAGATTTTATTTATTTAATTGAGAGAGAGAGGGAAGATGAGCCCCAAGTCGTGGACCCCGGGATCATGACCTGAGCCCAAGGCAGGCACCCCCTGGGCACCCCTATAGTTTATTTTTTTTTTTGTATATCTTTGCTGAAGAAATGTCTGTCTGAATCCTTTGCCCATTGAAAAATTGTGTTATCTGTTTTTTTATTGTTGGTTGTGAGTTTTTTTTTTGATATATTCTGGATACATGATTTGCAATTTTCTCCCATTCTGTGGGTTGTCTTTTTACTTTCTTGGTGGTGTCCCTTGAGGCACAAGTTTTAAATTATTGTCAAATTTATCTGTGTTTTTCCTTTGTTGTTTGTGCTTTTAGTGTCACTTGAAAACCATTGCCTAACCCAAGGTCCTGAAGATTTTCTCCTGTGATCCTTTTTTTTAAAATTATTATTACTTTTTGTATATGGTGTGAGGGGGGCCAACTTAGTTCTTTGGCATGTGGCTATCCAGTTATGTGTGGATTTTTTTTTTTTTTTTTTTAGATTTTATTTATTTGTCAGAGAGTTTGGGAGAATGAGTGGGAAGGAGAAACAGACTCCCTGCAGAGCAGGGACCCTGACAAAGGACTGGATCTTTGGACCCCAGGGTCAGGACCTGAGCCGAAGGCAGACTTTTAACCAACTGAGCCACCCAGGCGCCCCAGTTATATGTATTTTAGAAATATTATTATTGGAGCACCTGGGTGGCTCAGTCAGTTGAGTGTTGACTCTTGGTTTCTGCTGGGCTTGTGATCTTGGGGTCCTGGGATGGAGCCCCTGCTCAATGGGGAGTCCTCTTCTCCCTCTCCCTCTGCCCCTCCCTCAACTTGTGTTCCCGTTCTCTCTCTCTTTCAAAGGAATAAAATCTTAAAAAAATAGGGGTGCCTGGGTGACTCAATTAAGTATCTTTTTTGTTGTTGTTGTTGTTGTTTTTTGCTTTAGATTTTATTTATTTGTTTGACAGAGAGAGGCACAGCGAGAGAGGAAACATAAGCCGGAGGAGTGAGAGAGGGAGAAGCAGGCTTCCCCGCCAGGCAGGAAGTCCGATATGGGGCTTGATCCTGAGACTCCAGGATCATGACCTGAGCTGAAGGCAGTCGCTTAACCAGCTGAGCCACCCGGGCGCCCCAAGAGTCTAATACTTAATTTCAGCTCAGATCATGATCTTAGAGTCCTGGGCACTCAGTGAGGAGTCTGCTTGATGATTCTCTCTCTCCTCTTCCTCTGCCCCTCCTGCCACTCCCCCCTCTCTCCTTCTAAAATAAACAAACAAACAAACAAACAAATAAGTAAATAAAGTCTTTTTAAAAAATAAAAACAAAATAGATTATTCTTTCCCCATTGAACTGTCTTGGAACCCTTTTGAAAGTCAGTTGGCCATAAATGTCGGGATTTGTTTCTAGACTCAGTTTTGCTCTGTTGAGCTGTAGGTCTCTTCTTCTATCAATAGCACAGTGTCTGGATTAGTTTAGCTTTGTAGGAAGTTTTGAAACTGGGAAGTATGAGTCCTACAACTTTATTCTCCTCCTTCAAGATTGTTTGGCTATTTTGGGTCCTTGTATTTCTTTCTTTATTTCTTTTGGTGATCAAGTATTATTATTGAAATACAACATTGTATTCATTTCAGGTCTACAGCATACTGATTTGACAATTCTCTACATTACCCAGTGCTCACTACAGTAAATGCAGTCTCCATCTGTCATCATAGAATGTTATTAGACTCCAATGACAGGGGCACCTGGGTGGCTCAGTGGGTTAAAGCCTCTGCCTTCGGTTCAGGTCATGATCTCAGGGTTCTGGGATCGAGGCCTGCATCGGGCTCTCTGCTCAGCAGGGAGCCTGCTTCCCCCCTCACTCTGCCTGCCTCTCTTCCTACTTGTGATCTCTCTCTGTCAAATAAATAAATAAAATCTTAAAAAAAAGAATACAATGACAGTATTCTTGGTGATGCAGTTTTCATCTCTGTGACTTGTTTTGTAACTTAAAGTTTGTATACCTCTTAATCCCCTTTATCTTTTTCACCCATCTCCCTATCCACCTCCCCTCTGGCAACCACCAGTTTGTTCTCTGTATTTAAATTTCGGGTTTATGTTTGTTTTGTTTCTTATATAACACACATAAGGGAGATTAGATGGTGCTTGTCTTTTTCTGCCTAACCTGTTTTACTTCCCATAATGCCTGCTAGGTCCATCCATACCATGCAAATGGCAAGATCGTATTAGTTTTTATGACTGAGTAACATTCCTGTGTGTGTGTGCGTGCACTGGCGTGCATGTGTGTACACCGCATCTTTATTGATTCATCTAGCGATGGACACGGGCTGCTTTCATATCTTGGCTGTTGTGAATAATGCTGCAATAAACATAGGGATGCATGTTACCTTTTTAATAGGGCTTTCCTTTTCTTTGGTTAAATATCCAGTAGTGGAGTTACTGGATCATATACATTCTGTATGAATTTTAGGACCAGCTTGTTGATTTCTGCAAAGAAGCCTGCTGCTGGGATTTGATTAGGGATTGCCTTGAATCTGGGCATCAGTCTGGGGGAGTATTGCCACTTTAACAATATTAAGTCTTCTGATCCAGGAACACAGAATGTCTTCCCATTTGTTTATGTCTTTAATTTCCCTCAACACTGTCTTGTAGTTTTCAGTGTTCAAGTCTTGCATGTCTTCTGTTGAACATATTCTTGTAGACCCCTTAGTTTTAAGGCTGTTTTTACATACATGTTTGATGTTTCCCAGAATTTAGATGAATTGCTTTGGGGTCTGTTCCAGAAGTAGGCACCTTGGCAGGGCAGCCTCGTCTCGTTGGGGTTGGGGCGCGGTGAAGGGTGGTTGACACAGTGCTAACTAGGGGCTATTTTAAACATCTTGGGTGGAGTGTGGACTCTCGTTCTCCATCACCAGTGATCATTCGCACAGCCTGACCCGCACCTTCCCCCCGACCCACCCTCGCACGCTTCTTGGGCGTTTACTTCGTGCCAAGTGCTCAACCTGGATCATCTCACTTACTGCTCAGGCCAAGTCTAACTTAGGAGATAGCAGGACCATTTTACAGAGAAGGAAGCTAAGGCTTAAAGAGGGAAAGGCACCCACGTGGGGAGTGACAGAGCAGGATTCAAACCCAGAGCCCATGCTCTTCCCCAGAACGCCGCTTCTGACTCGAGGCAAGGCTGATTCTCTGTGCCTCACTCACCCCATGCAGCCATTTCAAGGTGGTTCAGCTGGGAATTCATAAATGCGAGTATAATCCATTTGGTTTATCAGCCATTGGATTTCTCCAGGCTCCTTGCAGTGACAGTGATGGATGGTCGGGGGATGTTCAGAGGACTGTGATAAATCGTGGCAAAATGTGTCAGCAAATACGTTAATTATTTTTTTGACTAATCCAGCTATTCCCGTGCAGGCCTCCAGGTAGTGAAGTGTGTGAACAGGAGCCTTATTTACTAGTCTCAATGGGATGAGATTCCTCTTGGGATGAATCATTATTGCTTCCCATTGAAGGCTGGACATTTTTGCAAGGCTGGTATAAATTTGCTATTAGAAGTAAAGAAGAAAGGCAGAGAAGCTGTAAGGGGAGGCTCTTTGCTCAGGAAAAGGCTTCTTGCACGAAGGGAACTTTCCAACACCCTTCTATCCTCTAGTAGCTCTTATCTCTGCGGGAGAGCTAAGCAGGTTAATAATTTGCAACCCAGGGAGTTCCCGGTCTGGGGAGGCGTTTGGAATGACTCGTGTTTGTGTACCGGCTTGCACTTATGGAGACTTCTCGCTCCTGGCTCCCATCAGATTTCAGATTACCTGCATAGTGGGAGGCTGGTATGCAGGGGACACACCTCACAGAGCACCCTGCTCTCTGCACTCCCCCTTGCACTGGCCTTTAGGGGCCTTGGCTCTGCCCTGAATCTCTCAGGGCTTGAGTGTGTTTACCTAGAGGAGTCTCGAAGCTTTCTTGAGAAGATGGGGGCTTATGTTTGTATAGTGTTTTGTAATCACTCGGGTTGTTACTTGCCTTCAAATCCCTTATTTGACAAATGAAGGAACTAAAGTCCAGAGAGAAGCCACGGCCCATTGGGTTAGCGGCAGAGTGAGGAAGACTCCAGGGAGCCCAACCCTCTGCCTGAAACTGTGTCAGTGTGACCCTGATCCTGCCGTGCCGAAATGTTGGGCCCCGGAGTGTGGGATCCTGGGGAGTTAGGGGGCTCATGGCAGCTGGGGACAGGGAACCCCGAGGGCCCCCCACCCCCCTGGCTTAAGATGGAGCCCAGACTGTACATGTCAGCTGTGTTCCTGCTGGGTTGGCAGCTGAATCCAAAATAAAAATTGACTCATACCTGCTTAGTAAACCAGCTCTGGGCTTGAAGATAATCGCTGGGCCATTTACTGCACCTCATCTAAGCCAGGCACGTTGGTATAAATCCGTAACTCATTTAACAGTGTGTATTAGGTACTGACCACGTGCCAGGGGTAGGATGTTTGGTAAGCGAGATACACGTTGGAGCCGTCTTGGGGCTTATGTCCCAAGGGGGAGGGAGACAGTGAAACAGGCAGTTACAGTAAAGTGTACTGAGGGGTGGTGATCGCAGGAGGTAGGAGCACACGGGGGAGGCAGCTGACCTGGACAAGAGTGGGAGAGAGCAGGGAAAGCTATCAGAGGACGTAGTGATAGCTAATGGATGAGTAGGACTGAGCCACATGAAGCGGCTTGGGGCAGAGGGTTTCAAGCAGAGGGAGGGCATGCGTCAGGGACATTGGAGTGTCGGGGTCGTCCCATATGGCTGGGACGTGGTAT
The DNA here is from genome assembly GCA_004023965.1 of Spilogale gracilis. NCBI lineage: Eukaryota > Metazoa > Chordata > Mammalia > Carnivora > Mephitidae > Spilogale > Spilogale gracilis. The sequence continues at coordinate 18,896 of PITA01010448.1, forward strand.
ATGGAGAAGGAGCTGGCTCAATGAGACTAGACGGGGACGAGGCAAGGCTGTGGTGAGGATTTGGCTTTACAGGGTCTTAGGGAAATCATTTTCCATTGGCATTTTGGAAGTCAGTGACTTTGCAGAAGGAGTTTGAGTGGGGCAGTCTTGGAGAAGAAAGCAGAGTAAATGGGTAAGGGTGCCAGACATTTCCAATTCTGATGCCACTACTCACTAACTCTAAGGCCTTGATCAAGGTACTTCATCTCCCCATGCCGCAGATCCCTTGTTGGTAAAATAGGGACAGTAATGGCACACATGTTGTAGGGTTGATGGGGGAAAGTGTTTTATTTTAAGATTTTACTTACTTGAGAGAGAGAGAGCACAAGTGGGGAGAGGGAGAAGCAGGCTTCCTAGTGAACAAGAACACTACGCCCTCCCACCCAAAGTGGGACTTAATCCAGGACCACCCCCACCCTCCCGCTTTTGTTTTAAAGATTTTATTTATTTGAGAGAGAGCATGAGCGGGGGATTGGGATAGAGGGAGAGGGACAACAGCCTATGCAGGGCTCCATCCTAGGACCCTGAGATCATGACCTGAGCTGAAGTCAGATGCTTAACCCACTGAGCCAACCAGGCGTCCCCCAGGGATAAGTGTTTTAACCTCTGTAAGACATATAGGCCATTGTGTGCCTGGTTATTTGAATACTTGTTAAATAACCAACACATGGGTAGGTATGAGTAAATATTGTTGTGGAATGTGAGAGCCCCAGAGAGCGCTGATATTTAAGGACTGCAGAGTAGACAGAGAGAGTGGCAAAGGAGGGGTAGGTATCCCGAAGCTGAGGGAGATGGGTCCTTCTGGAAGATGAGTTGGTCAGCAGTGTCAAACTGCAGAGATCAGGTAATAGACGTGCGTGTGGACGATTCTAGCAGCAATACCTTTAGTCCAGAGAGGGTTAGTGAGGTCATGCGGCTAGATGGACCGTGGGGAGATGGGATGGTATTTGCATAGGTCAGAACCCCGAGCTCGTGATCCTTCTTTCACACCCTGCTCCTGGAGGAGTTACCCAACAATTTTACCAAGATTTCATAGGGTCCGTTTTCTTTCCTGTGCTTATAAATGGAGGATGTAGTTTTCTTTCTGTACTTTTTTTTTTTTTTTAATATTTTATTTATTTGACAGAGAGAAACACAGCTAGAGAGGGAACACAAGCAGGGGGAGTGAGAGAGGGAGAAGCAGGCTTCCTGCCGAACAGGGAACCCAATGTGGGACTCGATCCCGGTCTCCGGGATCATGACTTGAGCCGAAGGCAGTTGCCCAACCAACTGGGCCACCCAGGTGCCCCTTCTTTCTGTACTTCTAAAATATCCTATACTTTGAGATGGACGCCCTGGGGTTTATGTCACTTTCAAGACGATGTCTACAGATGACCACATGTAAGAGCAAAGCTTTTCTATTTCCCAAACTAAGCTTTTTAGGCGAGTGGGCCCAGTGACTTCACAAGAAAAGTTCGCTTCAAGCTTTTGTGAATTTGGGTATTAGTAATGTTTAATTGATTCCTTTTTTAACTCAGAGCAGCGAGTGAAGGAGAAAAGAATGGAAAGGTGCCCAGTAGAAAAACGGGGACTCTGTGGTGTCATGGGAGTGATACAGGAATTGGGGACACAATGTACTGTCCCAAGAGTCCCATGGCGCCTCAGTGGGTCACCCAGACGTGGCGGAACTAGGCTCTGTGCCCATTTCACACCCGGCACCCTGGGAGAGCTTAACTGGAGTAAAGAGAGAGTTAACAATTAAGATCTGGAGCTCCCTTTTCTCACCTAGTTGGGAGAATAAGTAGCACAAAGCAAATTATTTTTCAAGAGAGAATTTTGAATTATGTTACAAGGACTCTCAAAAATAACCATCCAGCTTCTACTGTTTTGTCTCTTTAAACAATGATAGTATCTCTTACTGGCCTGAAGTGAAAACTCCTGCCAGGGCCAGAGACCTTTGTTGGGATACACGTTTCTTATTTTTTTATGGCCGGGTCAATGGTTAGCAAGGCTAACTCTTCCCAAAGGGAATAAGGACACCACGAAGAAAGCAGGACCCCCCCGCCCCCCAGGAAATCTGTGCTCCAAAGCTCAATGCTTACAACGGTGTGGCTTAATGGTTTAATGTCTCCCCACATTTTTGTCAGAGGTGGCTTGGGTGGATTACAGCTTATTTGTCCCCAACCCCCATCCGCCTCGTGTTCCCTCAAGTCTAGCGCCACCTGGGGGTGGACCCGGGTTGTGTGGAGTCTGACGCTTGTGGAAATTTGGGGCCTTCTTAAAATAGTGTAAAATTAGAGTGTTTATTTAGAATGGAGAAAGAAGGTGGGTAGGAAAGGGCCCAGGTAAGTGAGGGGTCCTGAAGCTTAGAGCTTGGGTAGCTTCATGCTGAGCTGACCCCCAGAGCCACTGAGGCTGTTCTGCAGGGTCGGACATACCAAGGGGTACTTTATTTTTTTTTATTTTTATTTATTTATTTTTTTTAAGGGGTACTTTAATATATGTTGACTTCTCTCTGGACCTCTCACTGATTGCCCTCACGTCCTGCCATCCTCCTGTGCTCACCTCTAGGGCAAATCCTGCTATTTCACCTTTTTGTATTACCACGTTCCTCTCCTTTAAAGCTTTACCTGGGGCGCCTGGGTGGCTCAGTGAGTTAAGGCCTCTGCCTTTGGTTCAGGTCATGATCTCAGGGTCCTGGGATCGAGGCCTGCATCAGGCTCTCTGCTTGGCAGGGAACCTGCTTCCTCCTCTCTCTCCGCCTGCCTCTCTGCCTACTTGTGATCTCTCTCTCTCTCTGTCAAATAAATAAATAAATCTTAAAAAAAAAAAAAAAAAAAAGCTTTACCTGGATGTCATTACTATTTGATGTTCTACTTGGGGATTCTAAATAAATGTGGGAGACCTAGGGCCAGGTCTGTTGTATTTTGCTCATGGTTATAGGGCTTATCCTGGCCCACAGTTGGAACTCAAACGCTGAATGAATGAATGTATTTGGTAAGAGTAAGACGCAAGTAAGAACAAATTTGTGGGTTTCGTGTGGGTAGAGCCAGCTTAATGTTATTTGGTTCAGTTGTGTCCATGCTAAGATCCTAAGCAGTCTGCTCTTAGATTTGAAAATGCTTTTCAAGCTTTGTTATTAAAAAATGTCACCTTAAAGGGACTTGACCTCACAGTATTAACCCTTGCACGTAGCCTGTAGAAACTCTTGAGACTCTTGAATTGTGGCACTCTGGAGACCCCATATTCACACGTAGATACAAGAAACACTTCCAAGGAAACGTGATTTTGGGGATAGTCTTCATTTGGGAGCTATGGCTCTGTTGTCCTCCGTAAATTCACTACTTGAATCTAGTACTTTGAATTATGGACTCTTTGTTCTACTGTGGCAAGTACATTCCTGTAAAACCTTCTGTTCGGCAAGGGCTGAGCTGAGGAAAGTAAGGAGACCCACTGGCCCTTTGCAGAAGGGCAGCTTGTGGTTGGTGCTTGTGTAGGGCCAGCTAGGTGGGGTGGGGAGCTGAGACCTAAGCCCTTTGCTCTCCAAGGCCACTTGGTCACCTGCCCTCAAACAGGCCCAGTCTCTGCCTCTGTGCTTGGCCATCCTGTCCTACAAACAGTCCAGAATGTTCTTTGTAATCTCACTCCCTGATAAACTCCCATTGGTCAAGGTAGAACTAGCTTTCTCTGGGTGTGCCTGCCTGTGTTAAATTTATTCTTCTTGGAGCTCCAACACCCTGCAAAGGAATCTCCTTTCATGATGTCGAGCTACATTCACCCTACCTTGCATTATTAGGTAATTCTCTCCCGTCTCATGTGTCCCCAACTATACTGTAGATGCCCCGAAGCCAGGGGACATGTGCCTTTATTGTCCCAACAGCATGTTGGACTTATTGGGCTTGATACTGTGCACTTTCCCTAAGGACCTGGTGTTGTGTCAGAGGCAAGGGAAACAAATGAAAGCTGCAGTCTTTCCTTCTAGAATCTCCCAGACTGGTGGAAGAACCCCTCATGACCTGTTGTTTAGCTTATTATTTTCTCGGTTTCGAGTGACCTTTAAGGAACTGGGGGTAAGGATGGTAAAACATGTCCAGTTTCTCCTGAGTCCTTTCACTGTGGTTTAATCCTTTTGAGTGATTAAGCTTTGTAAATGTGCTCATAACATCAATTTCCAGTGTAACATTTTGAATGCAAATTTGAGGAAAGTATGGGAGTTCATTATATTAAGACACTGCTATGCCTAGCAGGTAAAAATATGCTGTATGAGTGGTGTGTTTGTTTTATATGTGGGTTTTGCTGTTTTATGATGGGAAGTCATTACAGGCACATGCTTTTATTAAATGTTATGATAATGTAACCGAACGGTTTTGCTTTTTTGTGTTTAGGAAGTTATAGAGTTCTGGCTCACAAAGGGTGTTGATGGCTTCAGTTTTGATGCTGTAAAATTTCTTCTAGAAGCAGAGCATCTGAGAGATGAAGCCCAAGTGATTAAGACTCAAATACCGGTAAATTTTTAAACATTATTTCCCCCTCTTTCTGAAAATGTCATCTGTGTTTTCTTTTTTAGCATGAGACACCAATGATCAGAAATGAGAATGTAGTTATTTATTAATATCTGCATCTGAATTTAAAGCCTAGTTTTTTTTTTTAAGTCAAGTCCACCTCCAACATGGGGTCAGACTCATAATCCCAAGGCCAAGTGTCACATGCTCCACTGGCAGAGCCCAGCCAGGTGCCCTTAGAGGACGTGCTTTGAATGATTTTCTTCAGGAAGTACAAGAGTTTCAAATCCATATGCCTAGATGTTTCCTTCCATTGGTTCCCTCAGGTTTGGGCATCCTTGGGGAGTACTTCGGTGACAAGGGCATCGACAGTGGCCTCCACCAAGAGCTACGTAACTCCTCACTGTGATTTTATCATCTCATGCAAGCTTACGGGGGGAGGCCTGGAATTTTCTAGGTGCTTCCGTAGTCATTAAAGGGCACACAGAAGAGAACAAACACTTGCTGAGCGTCTACTGTATGCTATGTGTTTACTTAGAGGACAGTCCATTTAACTCTTGCAACAGCTCATGAGAGACATTTCAGGATCCCCATTAGGAAGTCTTAGAGAAGTTAACTTTGCAGGGGTGGCAGGAATGATAAAACAGAATCACAAACCAGGTGCATCTCACTACAGAGTGTGGGCTCCCTGCAGTTCCACAGCAGCGGTTCTCACCTTTCTCCCCACGTCACCTATGAGAAACAGTCGCCAGGACGCCTGTGCTCTTTTGAGCACCTCTCTCCAGACACTCTATGTTCAATAGCTAAGTACACAGGATCCTAAAATGGGTTTCAAAATAATGGATCTGTAGATTTACACAATGGACTATTATACATCAGAGTAAATGAATTACAGTGACACACAATATGGGTGAATCTTGGCTGTATAATGTTTAGTGAAAAAACCCTAAAACAATTATATTGTAGCACGATGCCCTATTTATAAAATAAAATGAAATTATTAATTATCAAGTGTCTAGCATTTTGCCCTGAGTAATAGACTTATGGGTAATCTCATTAAACAAAATCTGTTAACTAAAGAAAAGTTGGCAATGCATAGACTAATTACAAGAGCATGTCATGAACCAAAGGCTATTTTTTGGTGGGGTGGGTAAAGCACATGGTTTTCAGTAGGAAAAATGAAGGAGGGGGAAAGTGATGTATTAGTTAGTCCCAAAGAGAAGCACTTGTCCTTGGAGAAGAAATCTCAAAGTAACCTTGCTACTTATGATGAAATGTTATAGGACAGGCTTATGTTTCCAGTCATGACAAATAATCAGAACAATAGGTTTTGTGTGGCATCCAAGAAAAACCTAAAGAAAAAGTGATTCCGGGAAGAGACCTAGATTCCAAAAACTTTATATCTAGCAAGTTCACTTATTAAAAAGGGGTTCATTGGGGGCACCTGGGTGGCTCAGTTGGTTAAGCAACTGCCTTCGGCTCAGGTCATGATCCTGGAGTCCCGGGATCGAGTCCCACATCGGGCTCCCTGCTCGGCGGGAAGCCTGCTTCTCCCTCTCTCAGTCCCTCTGCTTGTGTTCTCTCTCTGGCTGTGTTTCTCTCTGTCAAATAAATAAATAAGATCTTAAAAAAATGAAAATAAAAAGGGGTCCACTGAATGGATGGCAGTGCAGGTTTACACTGTCTAGTCTGTCCCCGTCCTGACCCAGGACTTATAACCTTGGCTTGTGTTAGATAGAATCTTTAACTTGGATTCTAGATCACTGTAACCCTAGAAGGCGTAGAATATCAGGAATAATTACTGAAACCCTGGCAAAGTTGTTCTTTATCACTTCTAGCCTTTATTCTATTGCACTCTGGATGGTAATTTTGAGTAGATCAAGTATGGGTGTTAACAATGAGTTCTTTACTTTTAAGTGCAGCATTTAGGAGATGTAAATGTTTGGGAGGATTCTTACTACTGTAATTAATGTTTACATGTTCAGTAAAGTTTACTAGATCTACACTTGATAACAGTCATGAATTCTCCACCCGCAAAACCCGGCGAGCACTGAAAGTCCCTAGGATCCCCTTTCAGCAAGTTAGCCTTGGCTCAAGCCCTTTGAAGAGACACTCTGTATTCGTGTCAGGCCAGCCGTCGACATCTGACAGGGGACATGATGGCAGCCGTGCTTTTCTCTCCAAAGGACACAGTCACACATTATTGGGAGCTGTACCATGACTTCACCACCACGCAAGTGGGAATGCATGACATCGTCCGGGGCTTCCGGCAGACAATGGACCGGTACAGCAGGGAGCCTGGGAGATACAGGTAACCACAGGCCACACTTCTGTTCCACAGAGGCAGAGGGAGTGACCTGCCGTCGATGCTTCACGCCAGGCGTTCTCAAGACATGCAAGCCATTTACCAAACACCCATGACTCCAGTGTATTTTGATTTGGTTATGCCAGGGCCTAGCATGTTCTTTCATGTTGCTTAACTCTGATTTTCAGTTTCCTCTTGTGTAAAATAATGCCCTTTACAGTACTTATTTCAAGGAGTTCTGTGATAGTCACTCAGAAGGTGGTACATAATCTAAATGTTAGCATCACCTATTCTATTTTTATCATTACTGTGTGGTCTGTTAGTGTCCAGTATAGTAGGAATCCAAATGTTTCAGCTAAGTTCCTTATAGATCACAGCGGTTTGCTGACACAGCTTTGCAATGAGAGGGACCTAAAGTCGAGTTCTGTGTAACAGCTGTGTGACCTTGGACCGGTTTGCTGACGCAAGTCCCATTTTCTCATCCGTTGAAAGGTGACAGCAACGCCCCTACCCGGGTTTTATGACACTGCATGAGATAATGTAGAGAAAGTACTTAAAACAGGGACTGGCACATAATAAACACTCAGTAAATCTGCGTGTATACAGATCACCCAAAGGCATTAACAGAAATAAAGAACCTCCTCCTCCTTAAAGTAGGTCCTCTGATTGCTGTCCCCATTCTACAGATGACGAAACGGAGACTCCAAGCACCAAAGGCAGTGGTCACACGGGCAGGAATGGCAGGAATCGGATAGGAACTGAAACAACGTGGACTCTAGATACTATGAACTTACTTCAAACATGTAAAGCCAGCATTGATGTGGGTCATTCAGGCTCCTGTGTTGTTCCCCTGAGTGTTGGCTTTTAAGTAAGCTTTACACCCAATGTGAGGCTTGAACTCCTGAGATCGAGTGACATGCTCTACCAACTGAGCCAGCCAGGCACCCCTGGAGTGCACCCCAATAATAAAGTTAAGACTACAGGGATTCCTATATAAGAGGTTTCTGGCGGAAAACCCCCCCACATGATATGCAAACATACACTATAGATTCTAAGCAGAATGATGAGAATTAATGAAGTCTTCATGGAAGTTACTGAGTTTTAATCAGATTTAGGAAGAAGAGAACCATACTGAGATTCAATGTGTCCCTTAACTCTTAGACCCAACCTAGTGTGAGGCTAGTCCTTGGGTTTATTGTCTATGAGAAACGAGAAATCGTCCAGGTGCCCCCCAGCATGCTATCACTTGGCCATCTGGCCAGATGATGCTTCCTAGTGAGCCCAGCCAGATATGGTTAATAGTCAAGCCGACTGAAGCCGCTACAGAATGCTTCCCAGTCTGCTGACAGGCCCTGAGGACACTGCACCCTGCCAACTCTTCCAGGTTCATGGGGACTGAAGCCTATGGAGAGAGCATTGACAGGACCATGATGTACTATGGGCTGCCTTTTATTCAAGAAGCAGATTTTCCCTTCAACAATTATCTCAGTAAGCTAAACACTCTTTCTGGGAGCAGTGTGTTTGAGGTCATCACATCCTGGATGGAAAACATGCCAGAAGGAAAATGGCCCAACTGGATGGTAAGTCCTCATGCCTGAGCCAGCACATCTCATGCTCGCGCGCTTGCCGAATAGTCACTCCCAAAATGAGGGGTAGGTCTGTCTCTAAGTGACCTTCATCTTTCCCTTAATCGGTGATTATTTATTGAGCCAGGCCTTTTGTCCCAGCTTCTGATCAGGTTTTTATTCATTTTTTTTTTCATTTCTTTCCTTCTGCTTCTTAGACTAGATAATCTTGATGGCTCAGTCTTCAAATTTTCTGATTTCTCTGTTGGTTCCGTCTGGTGAACTTCTCCTTTCTGTGAGCATACTTTCCAACTCTGAAATTTCTTTCTGGTTCTTCTTCAAAATCTCTTTGTTGATAGTATCTATTTGATGAGGTGCTGTCCTCACACTTTAAATTCTGTGCTTTTAGTTCTTTGAATTTAAATATAGGATTTGATTGAACAGTCTTTGTCCTCCAGTCCACTATCTGGGTTTCCTCAAACAAACTTTCTACTCACTGCTTTTGTTTCTGTTTGTTTCCTGTTGCTTTGCATGTCTTGCGTTCCTTTTTGTTGCTGAAAACTGGATATTTTAAATAATGTAGTAATGTAGGAAGTCCCATTCTCTCCTCTTCCCGTGTTTGTTGTTGCTGTTTCCTTAGTGACTTCCTTGAATTAATTTTGTAGAATCTGTGTTCCTTACGTGGTGAGTTTACTGTCAGCTAAGGATTGGAAGAGATTCCTGAACCACCTTGAGCCATTAATTCTCCCCGCCTTTGCTGAAGGGGCCATGTGAGTGTGTGCATATGTGTGTATTGGGGCGTGCTTTCAACCCTGACAGGAAGTTTGTAGTTCTACCTTAGTCTTCATTTTCTGCTTGCAGAGTTCCAAGGTCAGCCAGAGGTGAGAGGTTATAGTCTTCTCAAGTCTTCCCAAGGCATCTGCACGTTGTAGATTCCAAGAATCTGTCAGACTTTCGAAGGCCAGTACAGTCACCTCTTCCCCAGCTTTTAAGGTTTTTGGTCAGTCTCTGTTGAGCTGTGGGTACCACCACCTCACGTAGGTGTCGTGATGAACAACTGTTGACTGTTTTTGGCAAATATCTTGGGGATAGGGCATTTCTCTGATAAAGGAGAGAAATCCAACTAAAAGTAAGTGCTAGGAAGGTCAACTAGTGAGAATTCTCTAAATCGAGCTTTTGGTGAATTCTAAACTTATTTTGCCCCTCCAGTCGCTTCTGGTTTTCATAGCTGCGGTAGTTCTAAGACTGAGGTTTTCAAGGCTGTCATGGATCTGAAGGGCATGAGTTCAAGTCTGGTTTTATTTTGTTTGTTTGTTTTGTTTTTTAAAGATTTTATTTATTTGACAGAGAGAAACACAGTGAGAGAGGGAACACAAGCAGGGGGAGTGAGAGAGGGAGAAGCAGGCTTCCCGCCGAGCAGGGAGCCCGATGTGGGACTCGATCCTGGGTCTCCGGGATCATGACCTGAGCTGAAGGCAGCTGCTTAACAACTGAACCACCCAGGCGCCCCTCAAGGCCTGTTAAAATGACACAAACCTTGCTGTTTTTCTTGAATAAATACTTCTTGGATTGTTGAAAGGCTTTACCTAGGGAAGTTCGAGAGTTCTTGAGAATCCATAGTTTCTTATCAAAGGCTCTCAATAAAATAAACAGAGCCAAAATTTGACTTTTCTGGTCATAAAAATAGAAAAAGTTTATAATGGTCTATAAAAAGATAATTGTAAAGATAGTTTTAGTACATCTTAAAAAAAAGCAACCCCAACCGTGTTCTTATTGTCAACCTCCACCCACCAAGTTCTTATTCTCCGAGGCTGCAGTTACATCGGACCCTGCCTTGGGTAAGTGATGTAGTGGCTCAGAAAGCTTGTTTCATCGTAAAATGGGAGATAATGCCTGGCGATGGAGGAGCTCAATAAGATGTAATATAGGTGTTAAAAGTATTTTTTTTTAAGTTTATTTATTTAAGTGACCTTTATGCCCAATGTGCGGCTCAAACTCATGACCCCAAGACCAAGAGTTGCATGCTCCTTGGAGTGAGCCAGCCAGGTACCCTGTAAGTGCTTTATAAACTTTATAATAATAAATTGCAAAATGCCATGCTCAGCTTATGCTCATGAGAGTGAGTTGTTGTATATGTGGTATATCTTAACAAAAGCTATGATGTTGTAAGGACTAGATAATATGTAATAATATGTAATTAGAGCATTTGCCAGAAATACCAAATTTAAAATAGAAAATATTTCAGAAAATGTCCTCTTGGACTATGTACATTTCCCTATAGAAGTTGATTTATCTTTAAAATAAATTTGTTTTGGGACACCTGAGTGGCTCAGTTGGTTAAGTGACTGACTGCCCTTCGGCTCAGGTCATGATCCCGGAGACCGGGGATCGAGTCCCACATCGGGCTCCCTGCTCGGCGGGAAGCCCGCTTCTCCCTCTCTCACTCCCCCTGCTTGTGTTCCCTCTCTGGCTGTGTTTCTGTCAAATAAATAAAAAATCTTAAAAAAAAATAAAATAAATTTGTTTTGAGTATCTCAAGAGAGACATACACACCTCAGAAATCTCTCCTGCCCCTCGGTGCCTTCCACCTTTTCCTTCCTTGTTGTGCTGTGGGAGAAACATTTTCATTTCCTTTCTTGTCCATCTCTCTTATCCAAATGTGTGAAAATATTAATATGCACCCTCATAAATTTTATATTTGCAATATCTCTGTGAAATAACTTGTTCCTACCATCTTGTTAATCATAATGGCCAAGCAGTAAACTGGTCGGTGACACAGTGAGTAGCAGCGGTGGGACTCAAATCTGGGCTTGCTGATACCAAGGTACCCACAGCAAACTGTTTTACTGCCTGATTAACTTTTTGTGGAAAAGAGTAAATCTTCCAGAAAACTGTATACTGAGCTGTGTTCTTAAAGTATCTGCCTTTCAGATTGGTGGACCGGACCACGCCCGGCTGACTTCTCGTTTTGGGGAAGAATACGTCAACATCATGAACATGCTTATTTTCACACTCCCTGGAACTCCCATAACTTACTATGGGGAAGAGATAGGAATGAGAAATATTTTAGTCACAAATCTCAACGAAAGCTATGATGTTGTAAGTTACCATTATCTGATTATGTGAAACGAGAGAATCTACTATTCCTATTCGACCGCTGACAATTACTATTCTGCTTTCCTTTCTTACTGTTGTGCAGCTCTCATGCTTGGGAGCTTAAAAATGCTGTTTCCTAAGCCACACAACTGGATTGTAGAGCCCAGGGCTGCACATTTAAAGATGTTTTCCAGCTGATTCTTGGGCACACTAGAATTTGAGAGCCCATGTTTTGAGTTTGGAAGGTTAACCACAGTGCTTGCTGTAGTGCTAGACTTCATCTGAACACACCACAACGATTCTTCCTTTCATCTTGACAAATGTAAATGTGCAGCCTCAGACTTGACTGGGTTTTTCTTTTTTGTGTGAGGCTATGGATGTCAAAATTGTGTTGTTGGGTGAACCTGTGATAAATTTGTATGGTTAGCTTTCAATGTATGAGATCCAGTTTCCCTAGTATTTGGGGTGCATTCATCTGCATTAACAAGGGTGCATAAAGAGGACAGAATTCAGGCTTGCTTGTACATGCTGCATACCTGAACTCACCATCACTGCACCATAGGATGAACTGGTAATGGTACACCCTGAAATCCTACCTTACTCATTCTCAGGGAAAAGCAGTACAGAGTCCAAGCATGCACCGTCACTATAGTTTATTGAAACTCAAGATGTGACTGTTTTCCAATTAGAAGTGTGAAGCTGGTTTATGTACTGAATATTGAAGGCTTTTCATTATGAATACCAACAAATACAAGTATTAACTAAGACATATAGGAAATTAAATGATTATGAAGTACATCATGGCCAAATGACATTTCTTTTACTAACTAGAGCACTGTTTTTCTTTGACACAGAACACCCTCCTCTCAAAGTCACCGATGCAGTGGGACAATAGCTCAAATGCTGGTTTTTCTGAAGCCAATCACACCTGGTTACCCACCAGTTCAGATTACCCTACTGTGAACGTTGATGTGAGTATCCATGGAAATGCTGTACTGATGCCAGAAACAGGAAGAGTTTCTGCGCTGACCACATATAGTCACCCTGAGGGGGGCCCTAAAACCTTAAGTCATGTTTTTGTGAAAATACAAACTGGTACAGAAGTACACCATGTAAAGTAGTGTATTGAATATACAATTATTCATTGGAATGATTAAAAAAAAACAGCTCAGAGCTCTTAAAGATTTTATTTATTTCAGACAGAGTGAGTGAGCCTGAGTGGGGGTGGGGGACAAGTAGACCCCCCACTGAGCAGGGAGCCTAACACAGGTCTCAATCCTAGGATCCTGGGATCATGACCTGAGCCAACGGCCGATCCTTAACCAACTGAGCCACCCAGGCATCCCCTAAGACCTCTTAAGGAAATTCTGGAGGTCTTTCAACATGGCCAGCTATCTTAGCTGTCTTCCTTTCCTGGCCTCAAAAGGAAGGAAAGGAGGAAATCCATCAAGACTGTTTACCTGGAGAAACCAAGACGAGTAATTCCTAGAAGTAACTGTTCTGGAAAAGCATGCCCTTTGGCTTTTGCCTATACTATTTTCTGCTCTCAGGTGATCAGGTTTGCCAAATTCTGCTAAAATTGCTGGAATCTGTGCATTCCTGTTTAGAAAATTTGTTTGCTCAATACATGTCCCTGGACCAATGATGAAATAGCTCCAGGTGGAATCATGTACCAGTGAAAATGTCCCTGGAAAACACGATCTAAACCACTTTGAGAAGAGAAATTACTGGCATTCCATGAGAGGCAAAAATTTCTACTATTTTGAAAATAAGGATTTTTAGACAATTACCATAGTTGCCATACAGCGTCACATTAGGTTCAGGTGTGCAGTGTGGTGACTCGGCAGTTCCCTACACCCCTCAGTGCCTGCCACAGGAAGTGCGGTTGTCCCGGGTTAATCTGGTTCCAGCTTCATGCAAATCCTATTCCTACCACTCCCTGCTCTCCACAGAGGCTTTTGGGATAGTATTATGAACATGTATTTTAACATTTGTGCTTGTTTTCAAGGACCTACAAATACATAAAACAAAACTACTACTATCCCAAAAGCCTCTGTGGAGAGCAGGGAGTTGTAAGGATAGAGAGTGAAAGATGTATTAAGTCCTCTCTTGATTTTTGTTGAGTTCAATATGTAAGAAATCCTACATAGAAATGTATGCCAGAAGATGGAAAAATGCAAATTAAGGGTTTTTTCTATAACATTAACCAAGACTTTCAAATGATTATGAGTAACGTCTGGAGGGGTGCTGAACTGTAACAAAGTTATAAAGTCAGGCAAGGCTTACCTAGAGATAGGTTAAGAATTTAAGTAATATCGAAAAGAAAGTAAAATTAAGCTTCCCATAACTACTAGAGGTAGGCAACTGAAGACAAGGAGTATACCAATGCAAAAGAACTTTTTTTTTGTTTTTTAAAGATTTTATTTTTTGGATACAGAGAGCGAGGAGGAAGCAGGCTCCCTGTTGAGCAGAGAGCCTGATGTGGGCCTCGATCCCAGGACCCTGAGATCATAACCTGAGGTGAAGGCAGAGGCTTTAACCCACTGAGCCACCCAGGCACCCCAAAGTAACTCTTAACACTGTAGAAAGTAGAGGAGATACAGCAAACCTAAGATTTCATTACTGACATACGGTTTTATGGAATCTCTTGATTCTTTGATTAGAGGTGTCTGGGTGGCTCATCAGTTGGCTGAGCGTCTGCCTTTGGCTTGGATCATGATCTAGGGTCCTGAGATCTAGTCTCACAATGGGCTCCTTGCTCAGTGGAGAGCCTGCTTCTATTTGTGCCTGTGTTCTCTGACAAAAAAAAAAATTCTTAAAAACACAATTAGATATCTTAGAAGTGTAGAACATTATGAAACACTGAAAAAGAAATTCTAATTAGTGTGCTGGAAAACTAATCCAGAGACCCTTCTTCCCCCTCCAGAATGCACTGTAAAAAGGCAAATAATATGGGGCTCCTGGGTGGCTCAGTTGGTTAAGCGACTGCCTTCGGCTCAGGTCATGATCCCGGAGACCCGGGATCGAGCCCCACATTGGGCTCCCTGCTCAGCGGGAAGCCTGCTTCTCCCTCTCTCACTCCCCCTGCTTGTGTTCCCTCTCTGGCTGTGTTTCTCTCTGTCAAATAAATAAAATATTAAAAAAAAAAAGGCAAATAATAGCATAAAGAGGAAAATTTTGATACTTCTAGAACAGAAATTGGAAGGAAACATATAATCCAAGAAATAAAAAAAACTCAGATATAAATTTATCTTTTCTAGAATGGCAAGAACAAAGACAGAAACCAAAACCAAACTCTAAAACAGATTGCAAGCAAAGGATTGAGGGTTGCACTGGCCTCTCTAGTGGATCCTAGAACACATTAGAACTTTAATCTTTAAAGCTATGATGGAAACTTGATTCCAAACCTATAATGCTGTATCCATTCCAACTGGCATTCAAGAATATACACCTAGAAAAGCAAGGACCCCAATTTTTCCGTATGTAGCTACTTTCTGAAAGAATAATCAGCAACTCTATATGATGTGGGATGCTGGCTGGCTCAGTCAGTAGGGAATGTGACTCTTGATTAAAGGTTTTAAGTTCGAGCCCCATGTTGGGTGTAGAGATTACTTTAAAAAAAAAAAGTCATGACATATAAAACACAATATGGAAAAGAACTTGAGGCTATTTTTTGATACACAATGTAAAAGAAGGTATTCTGGAACGTGATTGACTTCTATATGGAAAGTGGCAGGAGACAGAACGTGTGAGCAGGCAGGCAGCACTATCTTTTCAGGGCATGGAAACAGTGTCTCACTCTAGATTGGAGGCCATTCACTACTAAGACCATTACACAGAATGTAAAATTCATTTCTTGTGACACACTGGTGCCACTTGTGGGAGCTACATTAGTTGGCACAGATACAGAACACTTCTGGCAGTGCTCCAAATGGCAAGAAAAGTATATTTTAAAATGGGCACTACAATTTTAAGGGTGCAGTTTTCTTTCTTTGACACAGAGAGAGCACAAGCAGGGGGAATGGCAGGCAGGGAGAAGCAGGCTCCCTGCTGAGCAAGGAGCCCGATGCCGGGGCTTGATCCCAGGACCCTGGGATCATGACCTGACCCAAAGGCAGGTGCTTAACTGAGCTGCTCAGGCAATTTTCAAACATTAAAAAGACATATATTATGTCAAATCAATTTGACGCTTTAGAAAGTATGAAAATAATAGTATAATTATAAATTAAAGATTAAAAAAGGGCTGAGACAAAATCTGACAGAGATGCAGCTAAAACAAAATTAAACGAATGGTAGCTACAGCCATTCTATTTTAAACAAAAGAATGCATATAACCTTTTGCCCTAGTAATTGCATTGCGGGAGTACCTGCATATGTGGAAAATGAGGACTCTGGAAAAATAGTTCGCTGAATCCGTTACAGGTAAGTTATGTAATTTATACAATGGACTAGCACTGATATTATGAGACCACCTCTAACGTGTCCTAACATGTATTAGAAATAGTGTCCATAATGGTATCCCACTATTTGTATAATGAAAAAGTATACTTACATACGTTTGCAGAGGCATAAAATGTATCATCCATCAACAGTAATAGTGTCTATTTCTGAGAGGAAGTGAAAAGCTAGGGGACAGTGTTCAGAAAAACCTTATTTTATATATTCCTCTTACAAACAATTTTTATACTGCATGCATTTCCTATTAGAAAAATAAAGTTACAAAAAGCAGGTGTGGAAATATTTAATAGCAGACAAAATAGAATTCAATATGAAAAGCGTTATGAGACAAATGCACTTTTCAAAAACTGATAAAACATTCCACTACAAGATCTGAATCTATGCATCTTAACAATAGCTCCAAAGTTTATAAAACAAGTACTATGAGAAATGCCAAGAGAAACTGACAAATCCACAATTACAGAGACACACCAACATACTTTTAGGAAGTAGACACAAACAGTAGTTAACACTCACTGGGTACGTCTTTGTGAGTGGCACTGAACTATGCTTTTCCATGCATTATCTAAGGCTACAGAAAATGTTAATAGTGATTTGACAAGTCCTATACATATACCATATGCATGTACCATAAATACCTTTGTATCTGGTAACAGAGAATAAACGTTTCTTCAAACATTTAGCAGATGTTCACTGAAGACCCCCATTAAGCACCTGCCCCCACCAATGCTAACGGCGACATCAGCCGCCACCACCGCAGTTAACAGAGTCCAAGAAAATGCCCACCACCATCGATTTGGCACAGCTCTTATGAAGACTAATTTGGCATTATGTATCAAGTGTCCATACTCTTTGACATAGTAATTGTCTTTCTATCCTAAATAAATAACCCAAATATGGGGGTGGCACTAAAAATATGAGAAAATATTAGAAAGTTGCATGTTGAAATGAGAGAGATGGTGAAGTATGGTATATCTTTCCAAGAGAATACCATCCTGTCATTAAAATGACATGTTAACATAACAAGATGCCTGAAATGTTAAAGGAAAACATAACATTAAATTGTTTGTTTTATATAGCTGTGAAATAAAGCCCAATCTTCCTTAATGGACACACATTAAAGAAGTATAATTTTTCATTTTCCCCTTAGGCGGCATTTTTTTTTTTTTTTTTGAGATTTTATTTATTTAGTTGACAGAGGGATCACAAGTAGGCAGAGAGAGAGGAGGAAGCGGGCTCTCTGCTCGCGGGGCCTCAATCCCAAGACCCTGAGATCATGACCTGAGCCGAAGGCAGAGGCTTTAACCCACTGAGCCACCCAGGCGCCCGGCAGCATTTTGTTTTGCACCTTTCTGTTTACCACAAGCTATGTGAGGAATACACGTCTGCTGAAGTTAAAGCAACCAACCCTCATTTCTACAATAAGGACAGAGAGGCCCTCCGAGTCCATGGCCACCGTGGCACAAGGGGCTGTACTTAGGCAAGTTAAACACCAGATGACTCGGACATAGACATTCGCTTTAGAATGTCTAACGTGGAGTCAGATTTGGTCCCTCATCATCTCTGGCCACGATGTAGCAGGGCAGTGAGCAAACAAGGACCCCCTGAATGCGCCATCTCTCTCAACAGTTAAACTATGCTTACCTACTTAGCATTACTTAAAATTTGGTCATTTTAAGGGGCAAAACAGAGGCAAGTTTTTTTTGGAAAATAAGTTCCTACTTGAGACAGAAATGTATTTAAAAACCACCCAAACAGCTCTTAGAATCAAACATTTATGTTAATTTTTTTTTTTTTAATAGGTCCAAAAGACTCAATCCAGATCAGCACTGAAGTTCTATCAAGATCTGAGTTTGCTTCATGCCAACGAGCTGCTCCTCAGCAGGGGTTGGTTTTGCTATTTGAGGAATGACAGCCACTCTGTCGTGTACACAAGAGAGCTGGACGGCATCGACAGAGTCTTTCTGGTGGTTCTGAATTTTGGAGAATCAACGACTGTCAATCTAAAGGAGATGATTCCCACTATTCCCACAAGAGTGAGGATAAGGTTAAGTACCAATTCTACCTACCAAGGCAGTGAAGCTGACACGTATGGCATTTTGCTGGACAAAGGAGAAGGCCTCATCCTTGAATACAACACGAAAAATCCCCTTCATCACCAAACAGCTTTCAGAGACAGATGTTTTGTTTCCAGTCGGGCATGCTATTCCAGTGTATTAAACATACTGCACAGCTTGTGCTAGGCATCTTTATGAAAGAGATGATGCACTGGCAAATCGTGCTCTATCATTCGCATGTGCAGAAACTCCGTGCACGGCCTGCTGCTGGGTAAATACGACTTGAATGTCATGGCTTTAGGAAAGGCTCCCAAATGTTTTTTTTTTAAAATAATAAACTTATCTCTTGTAGAACTTGTAACCTTATTGAGATAGCATCAATATAAGAGATGATTGGAACACTTTAGGACTCCAGCCTGTTAGAAAGATCTGGTGAGTTGTAATGTGAGGACTGTTACCTTTTTTCATAAAATAGAGACATAGAAATTGGAGGATGTCTTACTGCTGAAGTCTCTAAAAACGTTCACTAGCAAAGAGGCAGGACCTCGATTTGTAAACTTTTCAAAGAAAATGTTAGAACGGACAAAAACAAAGCTGTTCTGAAGGGGCGGGGGAGAGTTGTGCTGTCACCGATCCTTCCTCTACCCCCAAGTCCTTGGAAGGACATGCTTTGAAAACTACTTAGTTGAGGGGCATGCGCACCAATGGAGAGAACAGTATAAGCAAGTGAGATGTACACTAGATGGAGAAGCAAATTTTAAAAAATTACTAACTTAAAAAAAAAATCTCACTTTTGCTTACCCAGTTGGAAATAAGACTACGCAATATTTCAGTGTGTTTCCAATTCCCCTGGAATGCAGCTTTCAGAATTTCAGGTACTTCTTAAGATTCTCAAAAACACTGGTGCTGTCAAGTCCAAGTTCCTCATACAAGAATTTAATTTGGGCTGTGATCTGGCAGAGACAAATTTAAAAAATTAGACAGAGGGCCTTTGTAGGAAAACTCCAGTGCTAAATCTCTTTGTCTATCCATCTTCACCTAACCACTACGTCAGCAATTTATGGCAAGGGTACTTTTGTTATTTGGGACAGAGGCAGAAGGTGCTCCCAACAATTAAGATTCCATTACTTTCTTTAGCAGAGCCCACCACAAGTGTTAAGAGGGAACCCTTGCTCTCGGCTGACTCAGCGTTCTTCTCTCCCCCTTGGGCCTCAGCCACAGAGCAGACAGTCAGGAAGCCACTGCCAGAAAGCCTGCCAGGACTGCCGCTCTCCTTGGGCAGCTGGGCAGCTGGCAGCTGGGAAAGGCCGGATAGCATACCTTTTTGTGAGAGTCCTCGATCACATGATTGCCTCCAGGCTGAATATCTAACACAACATTGGGGGCCTGATAGCCTGAAAGAGTTAACATAAGAAACAATCAGGTTTTTCTGAGACTCATTTCTTCCTTCTTCTCCCACATATGCTATTAAAATAAAAGTGAAGGAAAAAGGCATAAGCTTTCATCACCATGAAAGAGATGGGAGGGGGGCAAGCAGAAGACAGATTTGTGAAACAGAGGAAGGAGGAGGAGGACCGGTGGCTAAGGACACTGGACGGAAGATACTTGGACAGCCACGTGGAGAAGGTTGTGATGCAAGAGGATGCGGGCTGGCCCTGGGGAATCAGCTACCAGCGCGGTGGGTGAGTATGAGGCATGAAGGTGAAAACAAGGTGACCGAAAACTTGTATGTGGGTCCCTCCCTCCCCGAGGCCAAAAGATCTTGCTAAGGAAGAAAGGTAAGAGTTCTTATCCAATGAAATGGAAAGACCTAAAGAAAATCAAAGCAGCTAGTTCAGGCCCCGAAGCTCCAGGGCAAAAGCTTTAGAATCTCTTTTTCAGAGGTTTCCAAAAACAATAGCTCAATTAATATTAAACGAGTGTTTTAAGTTATAATTGATGTTTAAATTAATTTTTCTTTGTACTTTGCCTTATTTTAGTATTTCCTTTCAAAAAGAGGCAAGGCAGGTAGTTATTATATATGCTCCAACTGAGTAGAATTGTCTGTCCAAAATCATGGGCAGGTGATTTAGTCTACAGCATAAAGTGTATTACTGAGTAGTATGTGGAAGGTAATTGTGCATTTAGCTCAGTTCCCTGCCTACAGGTGGTCTCCTACCTTCACCAGTGTCCTTAGCATGCTCTGTAATGGCTTCCTTGAGTTTCTCAGTATAGTTTACAATTCCTTTCAGAGGTACACGCTCATCATTTTCATAAGCCGTGATATGGATGGAAGGATAATGCTGAAAGAAAAGAGATGCAAAGTTTACATTAAGCCTTGTGGTCCCTTTCTAACCTTACAGACTATGAAAAAGAACTACCTTCAATTTTTTGATACAGGTGCTAGGTATTCTCATTTGAGAGAGAGATCTATGGTTTTATAGTACTAGACCACTTGTTACCTGGAATAGTAGGTTAGTGAGGCCATGACCGTATCTAATCTATTCTCCTGAACTATTAACTGAAACAAACACGAATATGAGCAGAGATGGAGCTGAAGGGTAATTGGATATTATAAGCAGAAACAACCTTAAGCCCTAGTAAATTCCTGCCTCGGCATGGGTAAGTATCCTTTTGATTATCTTTTCTGTCACTTTAGGATAGTGTATCAGAACTGTCTTGCATACCTGTGGTTTAATATTTTGATAGGGACAGTAACGTTTTATATAGTTCTTGTGTTTTTCATCAGATGAAGGATTCCCCCATTCTTCTAATTCTTCTAATGTCAGAGGAAGTGTGGTGTCCATCATGGTGTTGAGAACATCCAAGAAAGGTGCCTAGAAAAAAAAAAAAGAGGCCAAAGAAATGTAAATTTCAGAAAAATATTATATTTTATGACTATACATGCAGACATGAGAAAAGGTCAAGAAGCCACATGGATTTTCAGGAGGCGGATTCACTACTCAGGCCTTACCTAGGTCCTGTGATTTGTAACAGGACTTTATGGTTTTCAGATTCTGAAACTGCTAACTTTATATATGTTTTTATATATATACATATAAAAATGTGTGTATATAAAGAATTTTTCTAATTTCACAATTTTTTAGTTTGATGCCTTTATTTATACATATATTTTACATAGAAGTAGTAAATGCTACCACCTTATATCCATTAGGATGGGTACCATTTAAAAAAAGTGAAACAAAACAAAATAACAAGTGTTGGCAAGGTTGTGGAGAAACTGAAACCCTTGTGCACTATCAGTGGGAATGTAAAATGGTGCAGATGGTATTCTAGTTTGTCAAAAAACTAAACTTAGAATTACCATATAATCCAGCAATTCTATTCCTAGGTATATCCCAAGAATTAAAAGCAGGGGTCTTGAGGAGTAAACCCATATTCACAGCAGCATTACAAACAACAGCCAAAAGGTGTTAGCAACCCAAGTGTCCACTGACGGATGAAAGGACAGGCAAAATATATGCAGTGAAATGTGCAGTATCAGTATCATTCAGCCTTAGAAAGGAAGGAGATTCTGACATATGCTATGATAAGGGTTGGACCTTGAGGAATATTCCCAAAGTGAAATAAACCAGTTACAAACAGGCAAATACGGATGATTCCATTATAGCAGGTATAGATAGTTTATAGGGACCAAGTAGAACGGTGGTTCTGAGGGGTAGGAGAAGGAGTGCAGAATTTTAGTTTTGCAAGATGAAGAGAGTTCTGGAGACTGGTTGCACAACAGTCTGAACATATTTAACTCTATTGAACTGTACACTTAAAAATGGTTAAGATGTTAAATTTTATTATTTTCTCACAAGTAAAAATGAAAAACCCAACGTGAGTAAACCAGCTGGACATTTATTTTTAAATAATGGCAATAAATGGTAATTGAAGAAAATCTAGAAAATAACCAAAGTGAAAGAAGAAAAAAATCATTCACTGGCTTATAACCAGTTTAAAACATTTAATAAAATGGCAGCTGCTTTTGTCATTTAGCTTATACTCTCCCATTAACACGCTTTTCAGCTTTCAACATTAACCTGGCGGGCAAATGCGATTCTTTCTGGCTGCCTAACATCTGGGCTTTTTCTGCATTTAAACGATCCCTAACCTTAATGAGGCAGAGCTTGCTTCTCACTAGGGAGGTGCTCATTTTCTCAGGTTTTCCAGCACATGGGAGTAGCCACACCATTTGGGTCTCCCGAATCAGATGTAATGTGCTTTGAATGGGAAGTCTGTGGCTCAAAGTAGGGACCACGGAGAATTTCTTGTGGCGAAAGTGCCCCATCTATATTGAATTTTTAGAAGCAGCACTGGCAGCCTGAGGGCACTTGTGCCCAGCGGGGCTGGCGATGACAGCTTCACGGGGACGCGCAGCCTCTCTGAGACCAGTTCTATACCTGCCCTTACCCAATACCTTTTAATAAATCCCTTTTCTGCTTAAATTCATCAGACCTAGTATTCGGTGCTTCTAATTAAAACTAGAATCCTCTACTGTTTGACTCCACTTCTTCACTATTATAAGCAACGGATAAATATTCTTATTCATACACTTCTAATTGTTTCCTTTCTAATTTCTAAAAGTCACAGATTAGTTGTATTTTCTTTCTATTGTAACTCTGCTATTATCTTTGTAGATACGTTTTCTTCCCTCTATACTTAGCATTTCTACTTAGAAAAGTCGATTTCTAGATCAGGATTATTTAACACTTATTTATTTCATAGAAGCCTACAGTGTATAACCCCATATCCTCAAACTAAAAGACACCTGAAAATAATTCCCACTCCCAGTCATTATTTTCTAGCATGTCTGGCCAACAGCAGAATGATGAAGGTGAAATGAGTGCCTATAAGAAAATTCATAATTTTGGGCAGCATGAAAAGACTATATAGTTGAGCCTAGAAGCACACAGGCCTGAAATACGAAAGTCCACTTACACCTGGATTTCTTTCAGTAGATATACGTACAGTACGATAAACAAATGTATTTTTCTTATGATTATCTTAACATTTTTCTCTAGCTTACTAGAAGAACACAGTATATAATACACAGAACATACAAAATATGTGTTAAAATTCACTGTTTGTTATTGTTAAGTCTTTGGTCAACAACAGGCTGTGAAGTTTGGGGGATGTCCAACGTCACATGTGGGTTTTTGACTGTGTGTGGGGTTGGGGGTGATGTCGGTGTCCCTAGCCTCCATGTTGTTCAAGGGTCACCTGCAGAGATTTTTAAGGTCAAAGCAAGGTATTTCAATTACAGTACAGGAAAACGATTCCTTAAAGACCTTTAAGAATGGAGAATCTAGACAAGGAAAGCCCCTACAACTCGGACTGAAATGTTGATGGGCACTGACAGTCAGAGGACTGCGTGGACTCCAGTCACAGTGCGCTCTGCCTGACTCCCTGGAACTAGTGAGTCCTATGTGCTCTGATCTTTTCCACCAATTCTAAATGTTTTTAAAAAAATAAGAAATAACGAATGAGAAAAGCCATCAATACCCTTTAGTGGAAACTCTCAAAAATTAAAGAACACTGTCGGGGAAGAAGAAAGATAAAGGATAAATAGTTAAAGTAAATTTAGAAGTTCTCCCAGAGCTGTAATTCCGTGTTTAAAATTGAAAACTCTGTTATACTCCTGTGCTCCAGTAAAACTATAACCAGTATTTTTCATGAAGTAGCCAATGGCTTCATGCCTCCCCACTCTGCACACAGTAGAGACCAGAGGACACTCACCTCCAGAGTGACAGCTCGCAGCAGCTTGGGGCTGGAATTACACAGCGCGCCCACAAGCACCCCTCCAGCGCTGAAAGCCGTCAGGGTGGTTAGGCTTGGCTGAGAAAAGCCTTGGCTGTGGAGCATCTGAATGCAAGCCTCCAGGTCAGCAAGGCCGTTGAGTTTTTTAGTTAGACGGCCATCGGCGTGCCACTGGAGGCCTAACTCGCCACCACCTCTGAAATTAAAGGGCAAACACATTTTTTAGTGGGGGAAAGAAATACTAACGATATAGGTTAGTGTCAGTAAACTGTAGCTGGTGGGCAATATTTACCCAGAGGCCTGTTTTTTGTTGTTGTTTGTTTTGTTTTGAAATGGCCTTAGAGGTTAAGAATGGTTTTTACATTTTTAAAGGTTGGGAGGAAAACAAACCAACCAGGAATATACAACAGAGACCACAGATGGCCTACAAAGCCTGAAATGTTTACTGTTTAGTTTTTTAGAGAAAGGGTTTGGCAATCCCTGATATATACAGTCAAAAATGGATTTAACAAATACGTTTTTTAAAAAATTTAAGAGTCATCATCATTTTCTTTTTATTCATTCACTTAAAGTAAGCCCTATGCCCAATGTAGAGCTCGAACTTAGGACCCCAAGATCAAGACTGCATGCTCCAACTAAGCCAGCCAGATGCCCACTCAAGAAATATGTTTTGGGTGCCCACTGTGCTAAATGCCGGCCTTCAAAATAGAAAAAAAGCAAAAATCTCCTGCCCTGAAGATCATAATTTTTGGGGAAAACAAAACGGTTGCCAAGCAATGTGGTAGCTGCTTTCACACAAGTGTATTTAAGTTATCCTACAGGCAGCAGAAAGAACATCCAGGTGGATGGTCAGGGGTATATACTTTCTAAAACAAATACTTAAGGACAGGATACCTACGCCTAGGCTTGGAGGAATATGAGTTCCCAGAAGCGGCAAGAAGGGCAAACATGAAGACATAGCAGGTGCAAAGGCACCAGAGAGGAAAAGAGTTTATCTGAAAGGATGTCACAAAGTTGGATGTGTATGGCTCGAGTGCAGGGTGTGTCTGCGTAGTAATGAAAACTACCACTACAGAGGGAAGCCAGATCGCGAGAATGTTAATCGATATACTGAGGAGTTTGGATTTTCCTTTGAGATGGGGAGATAGAGAAGGATTTTAAGCAGAAACATAAAATAATATTTGTGTCCTGAAAATAGCTAAAATAAAATGGAAGTTAGAGTGCAAAAAGGATCTAGTTTGAGAGACTATTTTAGAAAAACCTAAACTCAAGAGAATTAAATGGAAATAACATGAAGATAGTACACAGACTGGTCCATAAATTCTACAAATCTGATGCAAGATCCTAAAAAATCTATCCTTTTGCTTTATCAACTAGTCTATTTATGGATACATCAATTCAGTAACAAAAATGAGAAAATAAACTTTGTTCCCTGATACACGGTTATGCTGAACATGTGTCACAAAGTTCTAGTACTCATATGCCAGGCGAAATGTTGTTGACTCACCGAACATGGCAATATGCTAATATCCATCCATCGTCCACCAATACCCGCCTTTCAGGTCTGAAATTCATTTTTAAATCCATTCCGTAAGCTCCATATACATGTACTAGGAGAGGCTTCTTCTGCAAATCCTCAGAATCCGTTTTGTGGAAAATGGTCATTGGCACTGATTTTCCATCCTGAAAATGAAGTTACTATGCATGGTCTTTTAAAAACAGTTTATCCCTAATTTTGTGCCTTGCTTTTGATGTTGAGCACAAATTTCATTTTTTTTTTAAGATTTTAATTTATTTATTTGACAGAGAGAGCACAAGTAGATAGAGCAACAAGCAGAGGGAAAGGGAAGCAGGCTCTCCGCAGAGCTGGGAGCCCGAGGCAGGGCTCGATCCCAGGACCCTGGGATCATGACCTGAGCTGAAGGCAGCGGCTTAACTGACTGAGCCACCCAGGTGCCTCAAACACAAGCTTCATTTAACTAAGGCAACAGAGATGCCTGGTTGGCTCAGTTGGTGGAACACGTGACTCTTGATCTCAGGGTTGGAGCTGAGTCCCATGCTGGGTGTAGAAATTACTTAAAAATAAATAATAATAACAGTAATGATAATGATAATAATAAAGACAACAGAGTCATATCTTTAAAAAAATCATGGTTCATTCCCATTTTCAGCTCTAGTGCTGAATATTATCAAATAAGGAGGCAATCTTTCATCATTCCTTATCATGTAATATGAACTAGAAAAAAGGAATAAGACTCTGGCTTGAAAATGGTTTATTAATTGCAGCTTTTTCATGACAGTAATTTGAAGTTCTTCACTGCCTACTATTAGTGTAATTTTTTTCTTTCAAGATTAGTCAAAATATACTATCAAGGTTAGACAAACCAGCATACAGCCTTTTTCCTATACCTATGGCTAGATACTGACATTTCTCATACTTGAATATTTACAAACATGCTGACTGAAGTTTTAACAGCTCAATTTTCTGTCCTCTGAGGTTGGCAATCCTCAACCATTAGAACCAGAATTTCTTACTGACCCCTACTGACATCCACCCCATCCTCTTCAAAGACCTATCTTTATTTTTTAAATGTTATTAATAGTGGTTTAAGTTTTATAAATTTTAGTATCTAAATTACTTTAGGGCAGGTTAATTATTCCCCAGTGTAGCTCACATTCATTAACTGCAAACTGACTAAAACTAGGCATCTCAGGACAGACAAAATTAACATAATCTGAATGATTTCTGATCTTCCTTTGGTAGAGAAAGGGCAGAGAAGTTGGTTCTCAACGCTACTTACAGAAACTAGTGAAATAGTGCTAGTTTACATAAAATAATAATAAAAGGAAAATAATATAACCAAGCCACTCTCCCTATTTTTTGTATTCTTATTGTGAAAACTTAACTTTGGGACACTGGAATATTATCAATAAGGAGGCAATCTTGCATCATTCCTTATCACGTTCAACTTGTTCCAACAGTGTAACTGGAGTTTCACTTCACAAATTCATTCTTATTATGAAAAGGAAGAGGTGAGAATGGTACCAAGTCCTGTGATGGGCTAGATCTGAGCTCACTAGCAGCACAAAAATGCGGAAAGTTATAGCAGCAGGGCGCCGGGTGGCTCAGTTGGTTAAGCACTCGACTTTTTCATTTCAGCTCAGGTCATGATCTCAGGGTGAGGAGACTGAGCCCTGTGGTGGGCTCCCTGCTCAGCAGGGAGTTTTGCTTGAGATTCTCTATCTCCCTTTGCCCCTCCCTGCATGCACTCTCTCTAAAATAATAAACCTTAAAAAACAAAAAAACATAGTAGCTTCCACTGAGCACTTGTCTCCCTTTTTCCCTAATTCATAAAGCATCCCTGGGCTCCCCAAGAACGAGGTTCACTGTTCTTTCCATTTGAGGTATGAGAACTATGACATTTGGACAGATTGGTATAAACCCCCATCTCTGAAGTGGAACAAAGCCTAAACATATATTTTGTTGACAAAAACAAAACACAAAAATCTGGAAGGTAATACATTAGAATGGTAAACAATAATTATATCTAAGAGGTACAGCAAATGAGACGTACTGAAAAGTAGTTATCTGAACTTTATACATTCTGCATTTTTACATTTCTTCTAGAAGTATGTACTGCTTTTGTATTATTGAAAAAAACGTATTTAAATAAAGCTATTAAAAGAAAATCAATGAGTTAAAAAAGGCTTTGTCACAATCTATAGCCAGCACATATGAAATCATCTGAGGTTTGATATGCTAAGGTCTGAAAATTCCTTAAATCCAAGACCACAGTTTATTTATTCCTCACACGCACAAAGTTTTTTTTCTACTTTTCACTCTCCTCTTGGTCCTCCCTCTTTTACACTACACCTTGGCTGTGTTACCCTTCTTTATACTTCTTTCTTTAAATTTTATTTATTTAAGTAAGTTCTACACCCAACATGGGGCTCAAACTCATGACCCCGAGCATCAAGAGTCTCATGCTCTTGGGACACCTGGGTGGCTCAGTTGGTTGGGCGACTGCCTTCGGCTTAGGTCATGATCCCGGAGACCTGGGATTGAGCCCCACATCGGGCTCCCTGCTCTGTGGGAGGCCTGCTTCTCCCTCTCTCACTCCCTCTGCTTGTGTTCTGTCTCTAGCTGTGTTTCTCTCTGTCAAAGAAATAAATAAAATCTATAAAAAAAAAATTAAGAAAAAAAAAGAAAAGTGTCTCATGCTCTTCCAACTGAGCCAGTCAGGTGCCCCCTTCTTTATACTTCTTGTATGCATCATTTCTCCCTCAATTGAGGGCCTCTACACAAAATGGATTCCTCCTGCCCCCCTTTTAGCTTTTTTTTTTTTTTTAAGATTTTATTTGAGGGAGCGAGAGAGAGCACAAGCTAGAGGAGGGGTAGAGGAAGAGGGAGAAGCAGGCTCCCCACTGAGCACAGAGCCTGATGCAGGGCTTGATCCCAGGACACTGGAATCCTCACCTGAGCCAAAGGCAGCCGCTTAACGACTGAGCCACCCAGGCGCCTCTCAAGCTTAATTCTTTTTTTTAAAAGATTTTATTTTATTTATTTATTTGACAGAGAGAAAGATCACAAGTACGCAGAGAGGCAGGCAGAGAGAGAGGAGGAAGCAGACTCGAGCCCGATGCGGGCCTCGATCCCAGGACCCTGAGATCATGACCTGAGCCGAAAGCACAGGCTTTAACCCACTGAGCCACCCAGGCGCCCTCAAGCTTAATTCTTAAGCATCTTAGAGGTCCTACCTGAGACATCACTTCTTCAGAGAAGCCTTCTCCGATCTCTCCAGCTTAAGGGAAAGTCCCTGTCATGTTTCCACTGTACTCAGTATGTTAGCAATTACTCCCTTCAACATTGGTCATCCTCCCGCTAGACTGAAGCGATACGAAGGCAGGACTGTATCCGTCCAGCTCACTCTAGCCCACTGCTTACCTCCACAGTTCTGGCTGTTAACTAGAAACCAACTTTGACTACTTCAAGTCAACTTAAAAAATTCAAATATCAACAACCTGTGAACTCAAAAGAGCTTGATATGTGCTAGTTATACATTTTCTAATCCACATTAAAATAAATATATCAAAATTAAAGTTTAAAAAAATCCACGTATCTTCTAAAAATCATCTGGGTCTTACTGGGGTGAGAGCCACGTAACAAAACCGTGCTAATGTCATAGCGGCAGCGGCAGCCGGGGACTCAGGGTTCACATTGTAAAGACTTACCTTGCTTTTGGCTTCCAGACGTAAAACACGACTAGTCTTTGTGATTGGGTCTTCGTGCCCTGTTTCCTCAAACAGTTTGCCCTCGGCAAACTTGTATGTGTAATATTTTGGGGGACGTATTGGAGAGCAAAGCTGAAAAGGGCAGTTCTTCGGGTCTGAATTTGTATCCATTATGAAGCCACAGGCCCAAGGAGGGAGCTGAAGAAATAAAAGTTATTTTTAGTCTTTTATTTAGACATTAAGTATTGCTAAATTAAATTTCTGAATCTGGTACAAACAAGATGAGAAGGACATCAAGTTTACTTTCATCCATTATACATAATGCCTTATTTAAGTATTATTTCAGCACAAATATATTTTGAGTAACAAATGAACAGAACTCTACACTGATGATCAATGAAATAAGGACAAATTATAGGAAAATGGTTTATCCCGAGTCTGGATTTACATGAAACCTCTTTTAATAAAAAGGATTATTTTGGATAGGTTAAGAAGAAGAACAAATCAAACCCTAGTTCCAGAACCCAGCCGCGTCTCCAGATCTCTGCCCTCCTAGGACATGAAATCTCTCATCTGTTTTCACTAACTCACTCCCAGCGCTGCCCGCACTGCCCAGAGAGCCACAATGATGAGTTATTATTCCAGGGCTACAAACCGGCCCAGCAGCACTAAAGCATTTACAATTTGCTTCTAACTTTAGCTCCCGGGCTAACCATTGTGCAGAACAAAACCTGTCCTGGCATATCCACTCTGAGAGACTCACAGCTATTATGATTAGGATTCTTAACTTTAAGAAAAAAAAGGAAAGGAATCAAAATTTATTCACTCAGAGCAGCAGGGTCCAGTTTCAAGCCTGCCACTAACATCCCTCTTACACCTTTCAAAGAACTCTGGTAAGCAGGCTGACAGAGTGTAAGAAATGGTGCTGAGAGTCAGAACATTAACAGAAAATTGCCTTTCTTTCCCCCAGTAATTGTAGAAAGAACAAATTCCTTAGAAAATCAGGGGTCTTGGCAAAGAAATGTCAATGGTGGGCACTATTCAAAAAGGGTCGGTGGGGGCTGTGTGCATAAAAGTGCACCATCTAACCTGTAGAAACTACATGCAAAGAGCTTAGGTTCACAGAGCATAGATCTGGCAATTAATCCAAAGAATCTAGTGTCCTAAAATATAATAAGGATATAAATTCATAATGTCTCTTAAAGAGAGCTCCTATTTTACTGCCCCTGGTTGAGGATTATGTTCAAGGACAATGTTTATTTAAGTGTAAGTCACAGAACTGGAAAGAAGCATGTGACACTTCAAAGTTGGGAAATCTGGTAGCATAAATGCAGTAAACAGAGACCTTAGTGGGGGAAAAACCACCACTGCTATTCATCTTGTAACCAGGTTTCAGGAAGAGGGTACATGGTGCCTCAGTCCACAGAGGCACAAGCTTTTCTATTCTTTGGTGCCCCGTGTGGTAAGTGGTCATATTTTTAGACCAAATGGTTCCAATAAATAAACTCTTTCAGGTGTATTTCTTAAGGTACTGGGATCAAGGTTAAAGTCTTACCAGAACTGCTCCCTGGCTATGGAGTCCTGAAACTTTGTGCAGCTCATGTGGAAAGAAGTATTAATCATCTCAAGGATATCTTAAGCCACATTTCCTACTGAGAAAAACCTGTAGTATCATCTGGGTATATTAATGGACAGCACCTGAGAATAATTTTAAGTTGGCTAGGTGATATGCAGATATTTCTTGGATCCTTGAGCGAAACAGTTTCAGCTTTAGCCTTCTACCAGCAAATCAGTCATTTACTTGATTGAAAGAATGGTTAAGACGCACATGCTGAAAGAAAATTGGCCCAGGTATGTAAACACCTCCATGCACACTGATGGGAGCACAGGACAAAAACAATTTCCCAATTTGCTTAAATATCCTAGCCAATTAAAATACCATCACTTCTTTTTGTGAAAAAAATTACCAGAAAAAATGATGACCAAGGATAGGAGGCAAATATATTAAGGATTTTACATGTCTGTTGCTCAGATTGTTTAAAAAAGCCTTTTAGTCATGTGCCTACTGGGCAGAGATGTTACATACAGAAATACTTTATGATCCACTAGGTTTGGCTTAAAGATTTTGTCCTTTGTGACTGACACTGTCCCTGCATACTAATATCATCCCCAGTTTTTGTGTTTTTTTTAAAGATTTTATTTATTTGACAGAGAGATCACAGTAGGCAGAGAGGCAGGCAGAGAGCCCAACTCAGGCTTCGATCCTAGAACCCTGAGATCATGACCTGAGCCGAAGGCAGACCCACTGAGCCACCCAGGTGCTCTATTCTCCCAGTTCTTAAGTTGAAGCTGGTATATAATGTAGTATTTGATTCCATGTGTTGATAACTCAGAATATTATAACAAGGCCTAATAGGTACTACAGGCTGGGAAGGGTCAGGGAATGAAAAGACAGAGGAACAGAATAAATTAAAGACATGATGTTCCATTAGAGACACTTCTGGAAGCCCCAGATCCTGGGGAACAGGGGAAAATACATTGTATTGCACTATAGGACCTCTTCTTCATAAAGCCATTATCCTCAGCAACAGGAGACTCTGAGTTTCCTAACACAGAGAGACAGGTGCAGAGACTACACAAAATGAGAAGATAGCAATTTGTCCCAAATGAAAGAAGAGGACAAGGCCACAGCCAGAGATCTAAGCGAAAACAGATATAAGTAACATGCTTTATGGAGAATTTAAAGCAACGATCATAGGATACTCTTGAGAAAGAGTGGAAGACATAAGTGAAACCAGTAACACAGAGGTAAGGAATAACATAGCAGAGATAATGCGTTCAATAAATGAAATGAGAAACACACTTGATGGAATAAATGAACAACAGGCTGGAATAAGCAGAGGAATGAATTAATGACATAGAGGACAGAGTAATACAACTGAGTAAATGAGAGAAAAAATTATGCAAAACAAGAACAGACATAGGAACTTAGTGACTCCATCAAACAAAATAATGTTCATATTATAGGAGTCTCAGAAGAAGAGAATAATAGCAAATATTTGAAGAAATAATAGCAAAAAACTTCCTTGATCTGGGGAAGGAAACAGATATCCAGATCCAGGAGGCACAGAGAACCCCCAATGAAAATCAACAAAAGCAGATCCATACCAAGACATATTATTATTAAAATGACAAAATACAGTGGCAAAGAGAAAACATTAAAAGCAGCAAGACAAAAGAAGACTGCTACATACAAAGGAAACCCCATAAGGCTACCAGTAGGTTTTTCAGCAGAAACTCTCGAAACCAGAAAGGAGTGACAAGATGTATTCGAAGTGCTGAATGGGTAAAAACATGCAGCCTAAGAATATTCTATCCAGCAAGGCTATAACTCAGCATGGAAGGTGAGATAAAGCATTTTATAAACAAACAAAAACAAGGAGTTCATGACCACCAAACCAGCCCTGCAAGAAATCTTAAGGGGGATAGTGGAAAGGAAAGGTAAAAAAAGACAGCATGACTACAGGAAGTACAAAAGCAGTAAAATGATTATTTCTGAAAAAAATTAGTCAAGGAAGAAGAGCAAAATGGTGGAGAAGTAGGAGACCTGGATATCATCGGGTCCCAGGAGTTCAGCTGGATGGTTATCAAACCAGTTGGAACACCTACAGATTCAACAGGAGATTGAAGAGAAGAGCAGCAATTCTAGGAACAGAAAAGTGACCACTTTCTGGAAGGTAGGATGCGTGGAGAAGTGAATCACAGGTGACATTTGGGAAAACAGACTGCAGGATGAGGGGACTGGCTCCCAGCCAGCAGTAGTGAAGCAGAGCACAAAATCAGAACTTTTAGAAATCTACTCCCTTGAGGGACATCACCCCAGAGGCTAAGCTGCGGGTGGAGCCCTCGCTGGAACAGTGTGGTCTCAGGACCCGTAGGGTCACAGGACCCAGTGTGCCTGAGCGTGTCGGAGCCCAAAGGTATTGGAGCGGGAAAGCGGCTGCAGGACAGAGCTCAGGAGGGGACTCTCAGCTTGGGGTTACCTTAAACCGTGATCCAAGGTGCGGTTGGGCCACAGCTCTTTGAGCAGGGACTCCACAAACAGCAGATCCTTCCTCCACTAGGAGGAGCGGTGCGGGAGCATGCCGCAGGAATCTGCTGGGTTTGGAGACTTCAAACAGGGCCGAGCACCAGAGATAGAAATGGCTGGTCTCACGCTGGGTGAGCAGAGTGTGGCCAGAGACCAGGGAGACGAGCATGACTGACTGCTTTTTCTCTGAGTGGGGGCCCAAGCTCTAAGCTTCTCTGGGCTGGACACTGGGAGGCTGACATCTTCATTCCCATCCTCCAAAGCTGTACGGAAAGTGTTCAGGGAACAAAAGCTCCCGAGAGTGAACCTGAGCAGACTGCTTAGTCTGGCACCTGGCAAGGGCGGGGCACTTCTGCCTCCGGCAAAGACATTTGAGAATCACGACAATAGGCCCCTATGCCAGAAGATCAGGGATAACATCCAGCCAAGTCCAAGTTCACCCATCAATCAGAACTGCGAAACTTCAGGGCTAGGGTAATACATCACGTAGAATTCATGGCTTTTTCCCCATGATTCTTTAGTCTTTCAAAGTTAAAATATTTTTTTTCTTATTCTTTAAATTTTTTTCTCTTTCCTATTTTAATGTTTAACTATTTTAACTTATCAATACATTTTTAAAAAAAAGTTTTCAATTTTCATTGCTTTCATCATATTCTATCCCTTCACTGTATTTAAGCATATTTTTTTGTATACATATAGGTTTTTCTTTCTTTAAAACTTTGGGATACAGTTTCTTTTAACAGATAAAAATATACCTTAAATCTAGCACACTGCTTTGTTCTAATCTCCAGCCTCATCACATTCTTTCCTTTTTTTTTTCCCCCAACCAACTTATCAATTCCTTTTTTTGGAATCTTTTTTTCAATTTTCATCTTGAGTCATATTCCGTCCCTTCATCATGTATACCCTTATTTCTGTACATATATAAATATTTCTTTCTTTAAAAATTTGGGAGGCAGTTTCTTCAACAGACCAAAATACACTCAAAATCAAGTGTGTTGGCTCTGTTCTATTTACCTATCTAATCATATATAGAGTGACAAAGAGATAAAGATAGATATAGACAGAGATACAGATTTTTTTTCCTTCTCTCCCTGGTTTCAGGTCTCTTCTGATTTAGTTAGGGTATATTTTTCTGGGGTCATTGCTACCCTTTTAGCATTTTGTTCTCTCCTTCATCTATTCTTCTGGATAAAATGACAAGAAAGAAAACTCACCCCCCAAAAAAGAACAAGAGGCAGTACGAACAGCTAGGGGCCTAATCAATAGGGACATTAGTAATATGTCAGAACTAGGGTTCAGAATGACGATTACCAAGGTCCTAGCTAGGCCTGAAAAAAGCATGGAAGATATTAGAGAATCCCTTTCTGGAGAAATAAAAGAACTAAAAATCTAACCATGTTGAAATCAAAAAAGCTATTAATGAGGTGGGCTCTTACTGCTAGAATAAATGAGGCAGAAGAGAGAACTAGTGATCTAGAAGACCAAATGAAAGAAAATAAAAAAGCTGAGAAAGAGAGACAAACAACTACTGGACCACGAGGGGAGAATCTGAGAGATAAGTGATACTATAAGACAAAACAGTATTAGAATAACTGTGATCCCAGAAGAAGTAGAAAGAGAGTGAGGGGCAGAAGGTAAACTGGAGCAAATTATAGAGAGTTTCTCTAATTTGGTGAAGGGAACAAGCATCAAAATCCAGGAGGCACAGAGAACCCCCCTCAACATCAATAAAAATAGGTCCACACCTGTCATCTAACAGTAAAACTTACAAGTCTCAGTGACAAAGAGAAAATCCTGAAAAAAGCCCAGGAGAAGAGGTATGTGACATACAACGATAGAAATATTAAATTGGCAACAGACCTATCCAGAGACCTGGCAGGTCAGAAAGGACTGGCATGATATATTCAAAACACTAAATGAGAAAAATATACAGCCAAGAATACTATATCCAGCTACGCTGTCATTGAAAATAGAAGGAGACATCAAAATCCTCCAGAACAAACAAAAACTAAGACTTTGCAAACACCAAACCAGCCCTACAGGAAAATACTGAAAAGGGTCCTCTAAGCAAAGAGAGATCCTAAAAGTAACAGAGCAGAAAGGAACAGAGACCATATACATTAACAGTCACCTTACAGGCAATACAATGGCACTAAATTCGTATCTTTCAATAGTTACCCTGAATGTAAATGGGCTAAATACCCCAATCAAAAGACACAGGGTATCAGAATGGACAAAAAAAAATAACACCTATTGATATGCTGTTTCCAAGAAACTCATTTTACTCAAAGACACCTCCAGATTTAAAGTGAGAGGGTGGAAAACCATTTACCATGCCAATGAACATCAAAAGAAAGCTGGGGTGGCAATCCTTACATCAGACAAATTAAATTTTAAGCCAAAGACTATAGTAAAAGGTGAGGAAAGACACCACATCATATTCAAAGGGTCTGTCCAACAAGATGATGTAACAATTTTAAATATCTATGGGACCAGCCAATTATAAAACCCAATTAATAAGTAAATCAAAGAAACATATCAACAATAATACAATAATAGT
>PITA01010448.1:54623-72078 GCA_004023965.1 Spilogale gracilis
CATATTCCTCTCTAGTGCACATGGAATATTCTCCAGAATAGATCGCATCCTGGATCACAAATTAGGTCTCAACTGGTACCAAAAGATTGGGAACATTCTCTGCATATTTTTAGACCACATGCTGTGAAACTATAACTTGACCACAAGAGGAAAGTTGGAAGGAACTCAAATACATGGAGGCTAAAGAGTATCCTACTAAAGAATGAATGGGTCAACCAGAAAATTAAAGAAGAATTAAAAAAAATTCATGGAAATAAATGAAAATAAAAACTGTTCAAAATCTTTGGGACACAGCAAAGGCTATCCAGAGAAGAAAGTATACAGCAATACAAGCCTTTCTCAAGAAACAAGAAAGGTCACAAGTACACCTAAACCAACACCTAAAGGAGCTAGAGAAAGAACAGCAAAGAGAGCCTAAACCCAGCAGAAGAATAGAAATACTAAAGATCAGGGCAGAAATTAATGAGACAGAAACCAAAAGAAAAGTAGAACAAATCAAAGAAACTAGGAACTTGTTCTCTGAAAGAATGAACAAGATTGATAAGCCCCTGGCCAGACTTATCAAAAAGAAAAGAAAAAGGACCCAAATTAATAAAATCATGAAGGAAAGAGGACAAATCAAAACCAACACCAAAGAAATACAAACAACTGAAAGAACATATTATGAGCAGCTATACAGCAGAAAATTTGACAATATGGAATTAATGGATGCACTCAGAGAGACATACAAACTACCAAAACCGAGCCAGAAAGAAATAGAAAAACTGAACAGACCCATAACCAGTAAGGGATTGAAGCTGAAATCAAAAATCTCCCAACAAGAGCCCAGGGCTTGACGGATTCAAAGGGGAATTCTACCAAACATTTAAAAAAGATTTAATACTTATTTTCCTGAAATTGTTCCAAAAAATAGAAATGGAAGGAAAACTTCCAAATTCATTTTATGAGGCCAGCATTACCTTGATCCTAAAACCAGAGAAAGACCTCATCAAAAAGGAGAATTACAGACCAATATCTTTGATGACCATGGATGCAAAAATTTCCCCCAAAATACTAGCCAATAGGATACAACATATATTAAAAGAATTGTTCACCACGACCAAGTGGGATTTATTCCTGGGCTGCAAGGTTGGTTCAACATCTGCAGATCAATGTGATAGAGTACATTAATAAAAGAAAGAATAAGAACCATATGATCCTCTCAATAGATGATGAAAAAGCATTTGACAAAGCACAGCATCCTTTCTTGATCAAAACTCTTCACAGTGTAGGGATAGCAGGTGCATACCTCAATATCATGAAAGCCATCTATGAAAATCCCACCGTGAATATCATTCTCAATGGGGAAAAACTGAGAGCTTTTCCCCTAACGTCAGGAACATGGCAGGACTGTCCACTGTCACCACTACTATTCAACATAGTATTAGAAGTCCTAACCTCAGCTACTTCTGCAAAAAAGTAGTCAAATTCTCTTTGCAGATGATATGATACTTTATGTGAAAACCCAAACAACTGCATTCCATTAACTGTCAGAATTCATACAGGAATTCAGTAAAGTATCAGGATATAAAATCAATGCACAGAAATCAGATGCATTTCTATACACCAACAGCACGACAGAGAAAGAGAAATTAAGGAGTTGATCCCATTTACAATTGCACCCAAAACCGTAAGATTCCTAGGAATAACCCTAACCAAAGAGGCAAAGAATCTGTACACAGAAAAGTATAAAATACTCATGAAAGAAATTGAGGAAGACACAGAGAAATGGAAAAACATTCCATGCTCATGGATTGGAAGAACAAGTATTCTGAAAATGTCTATGCTACATAGAGCAATCTACACATTTAATGCAATTCCCATTATATACCATCAATGTTTTTCAAACAAATGGAACAAATAATCCTAAAATATATATGGAACTAGAAAAAGAACCCAAATAGCCAGAGGAATGTTGAAAAAGAAAACGAGAATTGGTGGCATCACAATTCCAGACTTTAAGCTCTATTACAAAGCTGTAATCATCAAGGAAGTATGGTACTGGCACAAAAACAGACACATAGATCAATGGAACAGAACAGAGAGCCCAGAAATGGACTCTCAACTCTGTGGCCATATCATCTTTGACAAAGCAGGAAAGAACGTCCGATGGAAAAAAGACAGTCTTTTCAACAAATGGTGTTTGGAAAATAAGATAGCCACATGAAGAATGAAACTGGACCATTTCCTTATACCACACACAAAATAGACTCAAAATGGATGAAAGACCTCAATGTGAGACAGGAATCCATCAAAATCCTTAAGGAGAACAGTTAGCAACCTCTTTGACCTCACCTGCAGCAAATTCTTCTTAGAAACATCACCAAAGGCAAGGGAAGTGTGGAAAAAAATGAACTATTGGGACTTCATCAAGATCAAAAGCTTCTGTACAGCAAAAGAAACAGTCAACAAAACCAAAAGACAACCGACAAAATGGGAGAAGATATTTGCAAATGACATGTCAGATAAAGGGCTAGTATCCAAAATCTATAAAGAACTTATCAAACTCAACACCCAAGGAACAAATAAACAAGAAATGGGCAGAAGACATGAACAGACCTTTCTCCAAAGAAGACATCCAAATGGCCAACAGACACATGAGAAAGTGCTCAGCATCAGGAAAATACAAATCAAAACCACAGTGAGATACCACCTCACACCAGTCAGAATGGCTAGAATTAACAAGTCAGGAAACGACAGATATTGGTGAGGATATGGGGAAAGAGGAACCCTCCTATACTGTTGGTGGGAATGAAAGCTGGTGCAGCCACTCTGGAAAAGAGTATAGAGATTCCTCAAAAAGTTGAAAATAGAGCCACCCTATGACCCAGCAATCACACTGCTGGGTATTTACCCTAAAGATACAAATGTAGTGATCTGAAGGGACACGTGTACCTGAATGTTTATAGCAGAAATGTACATAATAGCCAAACTATGGAAAGAACCTAGATGTCCATCAACAGATGAATGGATAAAGAAGATGTGGTATAGATACACAATGGAATACTATGCAGCCATCAAAAAGAAAATGAAATGCTGCCACTGGTACCGACGTGGATGGAACTGGAGGGGATTATGCTGAGTGAAATAAGTCAACCAGAGAAAGACAATTATCATATGATATCTCTGAAATGAGGAATTTGAGATGCAGGGCATGGGGTCTTGGGGGTAGGGATGGTAACAATGAAACAAGATGGGACTGTGGAGGGAAACAAACCATAAGAGACTCTTAATCTTGGGAATCAAACTGAGAGTTGCTGGGGGGTGGGAGAGGAGGTATAGGGTTGTTGGGTTATGTCCAGGAACTCATTAGTCAAGGATATAGAATATGACACTATATACCTTAAACTTGGGGAGGAGAGGACTAAAGAATGGTTCAAAATCAAATGACCACCAACCTAATATAGACTTCTGCTACATGCAGAAGAGGTTATATAAAAACTTGATGGTTACCACAAAAAACCATTCATAAATATGCAAATAAAGAGAACGAAATCCAAATACATCACTAAGGAAAACCAGCAAATGATGAAAGAAAGGGAAGAAACGATCAGAGAAAAACTGCAGAAAACAACCACAAAACAAGTAATAAAATGGCAATAAGTACATGCCTATCAATAATCAGTTTGAATGTAAATGGACTAAATGCTCCAGTCAAAAGATACAGGGAAACTGAATGGATAAAAAAACAAGACCCATCTAAATGCTGCCTACAGGAAACTCATTTTAGACCTAAAAACACCTGCAGATTGAAAATGAGGGGATGGAGAAACATTTATCATGCAAATGGATGCCAAAATAAAGCTGGAGCAGCAATACTTACAAAGGACAAAATAGATTTTAAAACAAAGACTGTAACAAGGGACAAAGAAAGACACATAATAATAAAGGGGACAATCCAATAAGAAAATATAATAACTACAGATATTTATGCATCCAACATGAGAGCAACCGAAATGCATAAAACAGTTAATAAGAAACATAAAGGAACTAATTGGCAATACTACAATTATAGGAAAGGACTTTCATGCCCCACTTACATCAACAGACAGATCATCTAAACAGAAAACCAACAAGGAAACAATGTCTCTGAATGACACATCGGACTAGATGGATTTAACAGATATATTCAGAGCATTCCATCCTAACACAGCAGTATACACATTTTTTTTCAAGTGCACATGGACCATTCCCCAGAAAAGATCACATATTAGGCCACAAAAGAAGCCTTAACAAATTTAAAAAGATCTAAGTTATACCATGCATCTTTTTTGGACCACAGTGCTATGAAACTAGAAGTAAACCACAAGAAAATGTCTGGAAAAGTTCATAAATACATGGTGGTTAAATAACATGCTACTAAACAATCAGGAAATAAGCACACAGAAACAAATGAAAATGGAAACACAATGGTTCAAAACCTTTGGGATGCTGTTCTAAGAGGAAAGTTTATAGTAATACAGGCAGGAAAAGTCTCAAATACATAACCTATTTTTACACCAAAAGGAGCTTAAAAAAAAAAAAAAAAAAAAGAACAAAATCTAGAATCAGCAGAAGGCAAGGCACCTGGGTGGGCATTCAACTCTTTGGCTTGGGTGATGATCTCAGGTCATAAGATCAAGCCCTGTGTTCAGCTCCACACTCAGTGAAGAGTCTGCTTGAGACTCTCTCTCCCAAAGTAAGTAAATACGTAACTCTTAAAAAAAAAAACAAAAAAAACAAAAACAAACAAACCAAGAAACCAAAAAAACAGAAGGAAATAAAAGATTAGAACAGTAGTACATGATATAGAAAACAAAAAAAACCCATAAAATAACAAACCCCAATAAATTGATGACATGAGGAGCTGCTTCTTTGGGGGAAAAAAAATCAATAAAATTGACAGACCTCTAGTCAGACTTACCAAGAAAAAGAGAAAGGACCCAAATAAATAAAATCACAAATGAGAGAGAAGAAATAGCAACAAACTCCACAGAAATACAAATAACTGTAAAAGAATATTAGGAAAAATTCTTTGCCAACAAATTAGACAACCTAGAAGAAACGGACAAATTCCTAGACACATATAATAAAGAAACAAGAACCAAAACTAAAACAGGAAGACGCAAAAAACTTGAACAGACTAATAACCAGCAATGTGACTCAATTAATAATCAGAAAACTAACGAAGAACAGTCCAAGAGAGAAGGCTTCACAGGTGAATTCTACCAAACTCTACCAAGAAGAGTGACTATATAGTCGTCTCAAACTATTCCAAAAGCTAGAAAAGGAAAACTTCCAACTTCATTCTATGAGGCCAGCATTATCCTGATACTAAAACCAGATAAAGACTCCACAAAGAGAGTGAACTATAGGTCAATATTTCTGATGAACATAGATGTAAAAACCTTCAACACAATACTAACAAACTGTCCAACAATGTATTAAGAACATCCTTTACCACAACTAAGTGAGATTTATTCCTGGATTGCAAGGGTGACTCAGTAGCCACAAATCGATCATCCTGATACAACACATCAGGAAAAGAAAGAATAAGAACCATATTATCATTTCTGTAGATGCAAAAAAGCATTTAACGAAGTACAACATCTATTTATGATAGGAAAAAAAAAACCACCAACAAAGTAGGTTTAGAGGGAACATATATCAACATTAATAGAGGCCATTTATGAAAAACCCACAGCTAACATCATCCTAACTGGGGAAAAACTGAGAGCCTTTCCCCTAATGTCAGAAACAAGTATGTCCATTCTCACCACTTTTACTCAACAGAGTTCTGGAAGTCCTAGCCACAGCAACAAGACAACAAAAAGAAATGAAAGGCATCCAAACTGGTAAGGAAGAAGTAAAATTTTCAGTATTTGCAGTAGACATGATACTATAAAATAGAAAATCTGAAAGATACCACCAAAAAACTGCTAGAACTAATAAATGAACTCAGTAAAGTTGCAGGATACAATATCAATGTGTAGAAATCTGTTGCATTCCTATAGACAATAATGAAGAAGAGAAATTAAGAAAACAAACCTATTTACAATGAAACCAAAAATGTTAAGATATCTAGGCATAAATCTAACCAAAAAGGTAAAAGACCTATACTCTGAAAACTGTAAAACGCCAATGAAAGAAACTGGAGATGGCACAAATGGAAAGACATTTCATGCTCATGGGTTGGAGGAAAAAACACTGTTGAAATGTACTACCCAAAGCAATCTACACATTGAATGCAATTCCTATCAAAATACCAACAGCATTTTTTTTTTTAAAGATTTTATTTATTTGACAGTGAGAAACACAGCAAGAGAGGGAACTGAGAAACACAGCGAGAGAGGGAACACAAGCAGGGGGAGTGAGAGAGGGAGAAGCAGGCTTCCCGCCGAGCAGGGAGCCCAATGTGGGACTCGATCCCGGGACTCTAGGATGATGACCTGAGCCGAAGGCAGTTGCTTAACCAACTGAGCCACCCAGGCACCCCGCCAACAGCATTTTTCACAGAACTAGAACAATCCTAAAATTTATGTGGAACTACAAATGACCCCAAACAGCCAAAGCAATTTTGGCGGGGAGGGGAAGCAAAGCTGGAGGCATCACAATTCTGGACTTCAAGTTATATCACAAAGCTGTAGTGATCAAAACAGTATGCTATTGGCACAAAAACAGATCAACAGAAGGGAATAGAACCCAGAAATAAACCCACAACTATATGGTCAATTAATCTTTGACAAAGCAGGAAAGAATATCAAATGGGAAAAAGAGAATCCCTCTCTCTCTCTTTTTTTTTAAAGGATTTTATTATTTATTTGACAGAGAGAAACACAGCTAGAGAGGGAACACAAGCAGGGACAGTGAGAGAGGGAGAAGCAGACTTCCTGCCAAGCAGGGAGCCCGATGCAGGGCTCGATCCCGGGACACTGGGACGCTTAATGACTGCGCCACCCAGGTGCCTCTCTGACCTGTATGTTAATGCTGCTTTAACACACAGCAGTAAGGGTGGCACTCACCCATTTTAACAAGCTTACTTGTGGACGCAGATTGTCTTTCCCGGCAGCCACAGGCCAATAGCAGCAAGTCAGCCTGCGGGCAGATATGCCACGATCACAGCTATGCCGCAGTGGAGACCACTGCCATTTCCTCCCCGCCAAACCCTGACAGGTAATACAACTGGCAAAAAGACAATGGTGCAGGCATAATGGCAGAAATACAGTGGGCACACCTACTGTCCCTATTAGGGCTGTGGAATGGGAGCAGCAAGCAGTCATTGGTTAGGCACTAGCTGGCAAGTTGGCCTGAGCTACTAGCAGACCTAAATTGTAGAGATGTAGGATATAGAGAGATATG
Organism: Spilogale gracilis; assembly: GCA_004023965.1. Classification (NCBI taxonomy): domain Eukaryota; kingdom Metazoa; phylum Chordata; class Mammalia; order Carnivora; family Mephitidae; genus Spilogale; species Spilogale gracilis. The sequence continues at coordinate 62,001 of PITA01010448.1, forward strand.
CAGAAAGAGAAATATGATGACACTGAGCTCTACTTCTGAAGTTTATGCTATAAGATAGCATTTTAAGCAAAACTTCATGAAAGGAAGGTTCTCTAAATAATTCTAATAATTCTCCTAACCATGAAAAAAACCCAGTATACTATGTTTCATTTAAATTAAATTTCTTTCAAGAAAAAGTCCATTGCTCTTATTCAAAATCGGATATTCTAGTAAACTGTATGGATTTTGTCTGTCTTTTGAAAGTTAAACATACCTTTAGAGACCGGACTGAATCATCAGCCAGACCAATGACATTAACGTAAAGTAGATTGCTATGCTTCAGGAATAGAACGCAGTGATCCTTAAACATGTCCAAGTCTACAACTTTGGTATTTCTCTTCATTGTGAAAAATAAGTCCCAGTTCATAATAGCAGGAGTATCAGCTGCTGTTCTCATGAGCTGTGTGGAACAAAGTCAGAAGAGATCTAGGTAACAAAACATGATGACTCTAGCATCCAGAAAACTAGACCATATTAATCTTCACTGTTTAATGAAGAGCCAAAGGAATGCGCCAGGCATCAGGACTGTAGTGTGACCATCATCATGCGAATGAGCCCAGGCTAGCCTGCCATGGTGGTGAGACAACATGGCCTGTGCCTACCTTACAGCAAACCAATGAGTGTTTCAATGAACACATTTGAGAAACAGCTGGAGATGCATTGGGAAGCCTAAGTGGGACCAACTCAATCCAAATTGCTACCTTACACAATCATGAGTTTATGAAAGTGTATTCTTTCAAATCATTAAGTTTGGCTTTCATAACTGATAAGATCAGGATAAAGTATGTTTCATTTACTAACCTTTTTAGACACAATTATAATATGTAGAGGCATTGTATCTAAGGGAAGAGAAATGGGATTGGTTATGAACAGAAAGGTAGCATCAATTTCTACACGTTACCGAAGCCTACAAAACAGTTAACTCTTAGAGCAAGAAATGTTGATGGAAGTGTGACAATTTTTAACAGCTCAAATGGGAACATGGAGAATCCAGGATTACCTTGAATTCTGTAGGCTCACCAACATTAGTGAGAATGTATAATTCATCATCTCTGTGTTCCACGTAGTAAAGGACTCCGTGTATTCGCTTCTGGATAAGTACTGGTGGGTCCCAAGGGCTTAGGCCATCTATCAACCACACTTCAGAAGTAGTCTTGTTCATAATATTTATGGTGAGGAAACGACTGTCTTTTGTAAGATAAAGGAAAACAAAATAGCTGCATGTGCACATAGAGAGAGAAAGAGAGAGAGAGAAGAAAATCCAGTAAATTTCAAAGGCATTCTACCTTACTAAAAGACAGTATCTCCCTGCCTGCTGTACCTATGTTGATTTATAATGCAGAAAATAAGAACTCCTTAGTGAATACTGCTTGTAAATTTAGAAAACTATTGTTTTTTGCATTTCCCTCACAAAGGTATTCAAAATCATTTTTTCCCTAACATTTTATTATGAACATTTTTCAAAACTACAGAAAGGTTGAAAATGTCAGGTGAATACCCACATATCCACCACTCAGATTCAATCACTGCCAACATTTTACTACATTTCCTTAATCACATTATCTGTGCATCTATCAGTCCATCTTTTACTGAGTGCATTTTAATGTAAACTATAGACACATCATCTAACTCTCAAGCACATTAATGGATTATAGGACTTCTTTCTGGGAAAAGGAAATAAACTTCCTAGAGGAGATATGCCATTGTAAGGAATGAGAGAGACAGGGTTTACTCTGTTCTTCCTCTGCAGGCATGGTAGTTTTTTGCTCCCTCCCAGCTTTTACAACAAAACAAACAAAACAGAAGTAACAAAAACAGAAATAGGAAGAAAAACCCTTGCAATCTCAACACATTTAAAAAATTAATATAACTTTTAATTCTTTTTATTTTTCCTTCCCAAGTTTATTTGTATTTCACGCATTTGTTTTTAAATTAAAAAAAATTTTTTTAACTACTGAAGTACAGTTGATACATAATGTTCTGTAAGTTCAGGTATTCAGTCCAGTGGCTGGACAACTCTATACATTACTCAATGTTCATCACATGTGGTTACCATTCGTTACCATACAACATTATTACTGTATTACTGAGTATATTCCTTATGCTGTACTTTTCATCTCCATGACTCATGCGTGTCTTTAAACTGATGTAAGAAATATATAGATGCAATTTTGTACTCTGCATTTGTGACTTCATAATATCAGTATCTCCCCCAAATTAATTACTCTTTATTATTATTTTTAAAGATTTTACTTATTTGACAGAGAGAGATCACAACTAGGCAGAGAGGCAGGCAGACAGAGGGGGAAGCATCGGGCTCTCTGAACACCCACGAAACCAGCCTGAGATGTAAGACTACACACTTCTGGATCTCTAAAGGGACAGAAGAGCACCAGTGGAGAGGTAAAGTGTAGCGGGGGTGCTCGGACTGATTTTGGAGGAGAAACAGAAGGGGGAGGGAGCCACCAGAAGTGACCCATTAGAAGGTAATACCCCAATACAAAAGTGCCCAGTTCTTGGGAACCAGCATCAACTTACAGTCTGGTTAAAAGCATTCAAAAACAAAAGGTCTTAAGAGACAATTGGGGGAATCTCATGGCTACTGGCAGGGACAAAAAACTGTAGTCTGGGGCCGGTGGTAGAAGGTATTCCCTGGCGCCCGAGTAAACCCAGCAGCGGGGGAGTCCCTGAAACCACCTTGCACCACCGCTTGCGCTAGGTGCCCGCAACCTGCACCGGAGGTCTCTCTTCCAGCAGCCTTCTGTGTGTGTGGGCTCCAGAAAGCAGTCCTGACAGCAACAAGCTCATGCAAACTGGTATCATTTGCAGTTTCTGTGGCACAGGAGTGAAGGGACAAAGGGGGGCCTCAGGCACCATTCTGGCTGTCGACTGGGGGTTCGTGCTACCTTTGAGAGGTGGCGGGGTGCAGGGGAGAGTGCAGAGAGGGAGTTTGTGTGTCCCAGACCATGCAGAGGGGAGTTGACTGACGCTTCTCTCTGAGGTCTGGGTGCAGACAGCTTACTCTGCTCTGACTCTCCAAAAAGCTGCAAAAGCCACAAAAGAACAAAAACCTCCAGAGAACAAAGCCTGAAAAACCGGTTTCCATAGAGCCCAGCCCCAAGCAACACTGACTGAAAAACCTCCCCTCCCCCAGAAGGCAAGCCAGAAGAATAAGAGGACAACCACCAAAGGGTATCCATAAAACTGTAAAACCCCAACATGGGGGGGCGGGGAACAATATATTAAGATCCCAGTACTACCCCAAAACCTGTATATTTTATAGATAGAGCTTTTCATTTGTTTTTTTGAACTTCATTTTTATTTTTTTAAGTTATTTTAATTTTAAATTCATTCTCAAGATTCTTGTTCTTTGTTTTTTAACCCAATTATTACAACTTGATATTTAATACAACATTCCATAATAACTTAACTTGAACTTTTTTGCATACATATACCTGTGTTTTTTCTTTTAAATATAAATATAGATTTAAGCTTCAAGGTAATTCTTCATTGCTATTCAGTACTACTCCTATATAAAAATCAGTTTTAATTTCTCTATATTCCTAGAAAGTTGAGTCCTCTAACAATAATAACAAGATACACCCAGGAGGAATTGAAATATTTTCCTTGCCTGTAACGAGGGCTTGTACTCACTTTCCCATCTTACTCTTCTGTCAGTGTTTCTATGTATTTGTTTTTGCCTTTGTACTATAAAAATATTATCCTTGGGGCTAGTTTGGGCTGGGTTTTGCTTTTTGCTCCCCCTCCCCTTTGTTCTACTTGTGACAGTCTTTTTGTTTATTCTTTTTTGTTTTTGTGCCATATAAATCCTACCATTGGGGCCCATTTTGGCCGGGTTTTTTCTTGCTTTTTTTCTCTTTCTCTTTTTTTTTCTGCTTCCTTTTTGATGGTGACTTCTGATTGCTCTGAAACCTTCCAATGGGCAACTCGCCAGGATCGTGGCTGATATATTCAGCTATACATCCCCTCAAACACCCCTCTTCAGTATGACTTGGAGGAACACCCAACAGAAGAAAAACTCAGAGACTGCAACCCCTGTCACAGAACTACTAGAGATGGACATAAACAATATGACAGAAATGGAATTCAGGGTAGCAATCATCCAAGTAATGGCTAAGTTGGAAAAGACCAGTGGTGGCAAGATAGAATATCTAAGGGCAGAAGTGAAAGCCGACCTGGCAGAGGTTAAAAATGCTATAAATGAGATCAAATATAATCTAAATACTCTTAACAGCTAGGGTAATTAAAGCAGAAGATCACATTAGTGATCTAGAAGACAGATAGATTGAGAAGGAGGAGCAGGAGAAGTCTTGGAACAAATAGCTAAAATCCCATGAAAATAGAATTAGGGAAATAAATGATGCCATGAAACACTCCAATATCAGAATTATGGGAATCCCTGAGGGAGCTGAGAGAGAGAAGACTAGAGGATACAGTTGAACAAATCCTGGATGAAAATTTCCCCAATCTGGGGAATGAAACAAGTGTTCATGTTCTACAGGCAGAGAGGACACCCCCAAGATCAAAGAGGCTAGAAAAAACTCGAGGCACATAACTGTGAAATTCACGAATAAATTCAAAGAATATGTCTTAAGGGCAGCTGGGGGAAAGAGATCCCTTACATACAGAGGGAGGACCATCAGAATAACGTGAGACCTGTCCACAGAAACCTGGCAAGCCAGAAAGGGCTGGCAAGAAATATTCAGGAAATTAAATGGAAAAAATATGCAATAAAATGAAAAAAATATGCAATAAAGGATAATGTACCCAGCAAGGCTGACTTTCAAAATGGAAGGAGAGATAAAGAGCTTACAGAACCGGCAAGGTCTAAAAGATTATGCGACCACCAAGCCAGCACTACAAGAAATATGAAGGGGGGGTTCTATAAAAGAGGAATGAACCCAAGAGTAACACAGAACAGAAACTTACAGAGGCAATCTACAGAAACAAGAACTTCACAGACAACATGATGTCAATAAAGACGTATCTTTCAATAATCACTCTCGGGGCGCCTGGGTGGCTCAGTTGGTTAAGCGACTGCTTTCGGCTCAGGTTATGATCCTGGAAACCCGGGATCGAGCCCCACATCGGGGTCCCTGCTCTGCGGGAAGCCTGCTTCTCCCTCTCTCACTCCCCCTGCTCCCCCTGCTCATGTTCCCTCTCTGGCTGTGTTTCTCTTTGTCAACTAAATAAATAAAATCTTTAAAAAAAAAAAATCACTCTCAATGTGAATGGCCTAAATGCGCCAATAAAATGGCACAGAGATACAGACTGGATAAAATGACAGGTCCTGTCCATATGCTGTCTACAAGAGACATATTTTGAATCTAAAGATACATCCAGACTGAAAGTGAGGGGATGGAGAACCATCTTTCATGCCAATGTACCTCAAAAGAAAGTTGGGGTAGCGATTCTCATATAAAATTAGATTTTAATCTAAGGACTGCCATCAGAGATACAGAAGGACACTACATCATTCTTAAAGGGTCTATCCACCAAGAAGATCTAATAATTGCAAATATTTATGCCTCCAACATTGGAGCAGCCAATTACATAAGCCAACTGTTAAGCAAAATAAAGAGTCATATTGATATGAATACATTAATTGTAGGAGATATTAACACACCACTCTCAGCAATGGACAGATCATCTAAACAGAAAATCAACAAAGAAATAAGAGCTTTGAATGACAAACTGGACCAGATGGATCTCATAGATATATTCAGAACATTCCACCCTAAAACAGAATACTCATTCTTCTTCTTCTTCTTCTTCTTTTTTTTTTTAAGATTCTTTATTTATTTGACAGAGAGAAACACAGCCAGAGAGAGAACACAAGCAGAGGGAGTGAGAGAGTGAGAAGCAGGCTTCCCGCTGAGCAGGGAGCCTGATGTGGGGCACGATCCTGGGTCTCCGGGATCGTGACCTGAGCCGAAGGCAGTCACTTAACCAACTGAGCCACCCTTGCGCCCCAGAATATTCATTCTTCTTGAGTGCACATGGAACATTCTCCAGAATATACCACATACTAGCTCACAAATCAGGGCTCAACTGATGCCAAAATACTGAGATTATTCCCTGCATATTCTGACCACAATGCCTTGAAACTGGAACTCAACCACAACAAAAGTTCGTAAGGAATTCAAACACTTGGAAGCTAAAGACTATCCTGCTCAAGAATGTTTGGATCCATCAGGAAATCAATGAAGAACTTAAACATTTCATGGAAACCAATGAGAATGAAGATACATTGATCCAAAACCTTTGGGATACGGCAAAGGCAGTCCTAAGGGGAAAATACATAGCCTCTTTCAAAAAATCCAAGCCTCTTTCAAAAAAAAACCTGAAAAACCCCAAATACACCAACTCTCTTTACACCTTAAAGAATTGGAAAATCAACAACAAATTAAGCCAATCGCACACAGAAGAAGGGAAAGTATTAAGATTAGAGCAGAGATCAATAAATTAGAAACTAGCAATACAGTACAACATGTCAACAAAACTAAAAGCTGGTTCTCTGAAAGAATTAATCAGATCGATAAACCACTGGCCAAATTAATCCAAAAGAAAAGGGAGAAGACCCAAATTAATAAAAGTATGAATGAAAGGGGAGAGATCATGACTAACACCAAGGAAATAGAAACAATCATCAGAAATTACTATCAACAGTTATATGCCAATAAGTTTAACAACCCAGAAGATATGGATGCATTCCTGGAGACCTATAAGCTTCCAAGACGGAAACAGGAAGAAATTGACAACCTGAATAGATCAATACCTAGTAATGAGACTGAAGCAGTGATCAAAAAACCTCCCAAAAAGCAAGAGCCCAGGACTTGACGGATGCCCTGGAAAATTCTACCAAACATTCAAAGAATTGACAGCTTTCTCTCTCAGATCAGGAACAAGACAAGGATGCCCACTCTCACCACTACTGTTCAACATAGTGTTAGAAGTCCTAGCAACAGCAATCACACAACAGAAAGAAATAAAAGGTATTCAAATTGGCAAAGAAGTCAAACTCACTCTCTTCGTTGATGACATGATACTTTATCTGGAAAACCCAAAAGACTCTACCCCCCAAACTACTGGAACTCATACAACAGTTCAGTAATGTGGCAAGACGCAAAATCAATGTACACAATCAGTTGCATTCTTATACACTAACAATGAAAATTTAGAAAGGGAAATCAGAGAATTGATTCCATTTACTACAGCACCATAAACCATAAGATACCTAGGAATAAACTTAACCAAAGAAGTTAAGGATCTGTACTGCAGGAACTACAGAACACTCACGAAGGAAACTGAATTCCATGCTCATGGATCAGAAGAATTAACATTGTTAAAATGTCTATACTGCCCAGAGCAGCCTATACTTTCTTTTTTTTTTTTTAAGATTTTATTTATTTATTTGACACACAGCGAGAGAGATCACAGGTAGGCAGAGAGGCAGGCAGGCAGAGAGAGGGGGAAGCTGACGCCCTGCTGAGCAGACAGCCCAGTGCAGGGGCTCGATCACAGGACCTGAGATCATGACCTGAGCCAAAGGCAGAGGCTTAACCCTCTGAGCCACCCAGGTGCTCCGCAATGTATATACTTTCAATGCCATCCTGATCAAAATTCTACCAACATTCTTCAAAGTGCTGGAAAAACAATCCTAAAATTTCTATAGAACCAGAAAAGACCCCCGAATTGCTAAGGAAATGTTGAAAAAGAAAAACAAAACTGGGGGCATCACGTTGCCTGATTTCAAGCTTTATTACAAAGCTGTGATTAGCAAGACAGCATGGTCTGGCACATAAACAGACACACAGACCAATGGAACAGAGTAGAGAGTCCAGGTATGGTCCCACAACTCTATGGTCAAATAATCTTCGACAAAGCAGGAAAAAATATCCAGTGGAAAAAGGACAGTCTCTTCAATAAATGGTGCTGGGAAAATTGGACAGCTACGTATAGAAGAATGAAACTCGATCATTTTCTTATGCCACACACAAAGATAAACTTGAAATGGATGAAAGATCTCAACGTGAGGCAGGAATCCATCAAAATCCTGGAGAACACAGGCAGTAACCTCTTTGGCATCGGTCACAGCAACTTCTTTCAAGATACGACTCCAAAGGCAAAGGAAACAAAAGGGAAAATGAGCTTTTGGGATTTCATCAAAATAAAAAGCTTCTGCAGAGCAAAGGAAACAGTCAACAAAACAAAGAGGCAACACATGGAGTGGGAGAAGATATTCACAAATGACACGACAAAGGGTTGATAGCCAAGATCTATAAAGAACTCCTCAAACACAACAACCAAAACGTAGATGATCACATCAAAAAATGGGCAGGAGACATGAACAGGCACTTCTCCATAGAAGACATACACATGGCTAACAGACACATGAAAAACTGTTCAACATCACTAGCTATCAGGGAAATTCAAATCAAAACCACGCTGAGATACCATCTTAGATCAGTCAGGATGGCCAAAATTAACAAGACAGGAAACAACAAGTGTTGGAGAGGCTGCGGAGAAAGGGGAACCCTCTTACATTGTTGGTGGGAATGCAAGTTGATGCAGCCGCTTTGGAAAACAGTGTGGAGATTCCTTAAAAAATTAAAAATAGAGCTACCCTAAGATGCTGCAATTGCACTGGGTCTTTATCCTAAAGTTACAGATGTAGTCAAAAGAAGGGCCATATGTACCCCAATGTTCATAGCAGCATTGGCCACGATCGTCAAACTGTGGAAAGAGCCAAGGTGCCCTTCAACAGATGAATGGATAAAGAAGATATGGTCCATATATACAATGGAATATTACACCTCCATCAGAAAAGATGAATACCCAACTTTTGTAGCAACATGGACTGAACTGGAGGAGATTATGCTGAGTGAAATAAGCCAAGCAGAGAAAGTCAAATATCATATGCTTTCACTTACTTGTGGAGCATAAGGGGTAATTTGGAGAACAGTAGAAGGAAAGGAAATGTGAACTGGGGTAAATCAGGGAGGGGGATGAAACATAAGAGACTTTGGACTCAGAAACAAACTGAGGGTCTTGGCAGGGAGGGGGATGGGGGGGATGGGTGAGCCTGGTGGTGGGTATTGAGGGCACGAACTGCATAGAGTACTGGGTGTGGGGCATAAACAATGAATCTTGGAACACTGAAAAAATAAAACAATGTAATAATAAAAAAAGAAAAAGCATTTGACAAAATTCAAAATCCATTCACAACACAAATTCAACAACTAGATATGAGACCGGGTATGAAGTTTACTCAACATTATAAAGGCCATATATGACAAGTACACAGCGAACATCATATTCAATGGTGAAAAGCTGGAAAATTTTCCTCTAAGATCTAAAACAACACAGAGATGACCACTCTCACTATTTCTAATGAACACAAGTACTGGAAATCTTAGCCAGAACAACCAAGCAAGGGAAAGAAATAAAAAGCATCCAAATCACAAAGGATCTTCAGGTGATATGATTTTATATGTAGAAAACCTTAAAGATTCTGCTATAGAACTATTAAACAAATTCAGTTCAGGATGTAAAATCAGTATCTAGAAATCAGCTGTGTTCTGATATACTAACAATGAAATACCTGAAAAAGAAACACACATCATTTAAAACAGCCTCAAAAACAAATACTTAGTAATAAATTTAACCAAGGAGGGAAAAGATTTATATATTGAAAATTAAAGATTTTGATGAAAGAAAATAAAGACGACACAAATAAATGGAAAAATATGCCATAGTCATGATTTGGAAGAAAAGTATCATTAAAATGTCCAAACTAGCCAAAGGTTTCTATACACTGAATGTAATCCTTACCAAATCCCAATGGCATTTTTTACAGAACTAGAAAAAAGAATCCCAAAATTTGCATAGAATCACAAAAGATCTCAAAGAGCCAAAACAACCCTGAGAAAGAAGTAAAGGACATCACACTTTCTGATCTCAAACTATACTACAAAGCTATAATAATCAGAACAGTACTGTGCTGACATAAAAAAAA
>PITA01010449.1:0-71960 GCA_004023965.1 Spilogale gracilis
AGCATCCTGGGATACAGCCCTACTTTGGTTGGGTTCCCTGCTCAGTGAGGAATCTTGCTTCTCCCTCTCCCTCTGCCCCACATGCTCTCTCTCCCCCTCTCTCTTTCAAATAAATAAATAAAATCTTTAAAAAAAATAAAGTAAAGATTTATTTCAGAGAAAGAGAGAGAGAGAATGCAAGCCTGGGAGAAGGGCAGTGGGACAGGAAGAGGGAAGTCAGAGGAAGCCGGTGAAGGGTTCAATCTGCCCACCCGGAGATCATAATCTGAGCCAAAAACCAAGAGTGTCGGACCAAGCCACCCAGGCACCCTTCCACAGGAACTTTATAATCAGCTTGACAATTCCTATAGAAGAGCTGCTGGGACTTTTTTTTCCTTTTTTTTTTTTTTTTTTAATTTGAGTATAGTTGAAAAGCTGCTGGGATTTTATTGCAATTGTGGAATCTATACATCAATTTAGGAAGAACTGATATTTTAAGAATACTGTATTTTCTAACTCATGAACAAAGATATATCTATCATTTAAGGTCTTTAATTTCTCTCAGGAACATTTTATAATTTTAAGTGTATGGGTCTTGTGTATCTGTCAAATTACTCACCAGAATACTTCACATTTTTTGACATTATCATAAATGGTTCTATCTTTCTGGGAGCATGGGTGGCTCAGTCGGTTAAGCATCTGCCCTCAGCTCAGGGGATGATCCTGGGGTCCTGGGATCAAGTCTCACACTGGATTCCCTACTCAGCGGAGTGTCTGCTTCTCCCTCTGTCCTTCTCCCTGCTTGTGTTCTCTCTCTCGCAAAAATAAACAAAATAAAAAATCTTTAATGGTATTGATCTCTCTAAATTTTAATTTCCAATTGTTTGATTTTTTTAAATTTATCTTGTATCCTGTTTCCCTGCTCACTTATTAGTTCTAATAGCTTTTAAGGGCGATTCCAGAGGATTTTCTACATAGACAATCATGTTGTCAGCAAATAAGGATAACTTTACTTCTTCCTTCCCAAATTAGATGCCATTTATTTCCTTTTCTTGACATGCTACCACTGACTAGAACCACCAATACAATATTAAATGGAGTGGAATAGCAGACATTCAGTCTTTTACCATTAGGTATAATGTTAGCTGGAGGTTATTCCGTATATACCCTTTATTAGACTGAAGGCATTTCTATTTTCAGTTTGCTGGATTTTTATTAGGAACTGGTGTTGGATTTTATTGACCACTTTTCATATGTAAAATGAGATGACCATATGGTTTCCATCCTGATTATAAGAATTATAAATTTTATAACAACTTTGCATTTGTAGGATAAACCCTACTGAATCATGATAAACTGTCCTTTTCCTAGTGATGAATTTCATTTGCTAAAATTCTGAGAAAATTTTGCAACTCTGTTCACAAGGGAGTTTTGTGAACATAGATTTTTTTTCTTAATGCATAGTTTTTTCTTTTAATGTGCTGATATGGTTTTGGTATCAGGGTAATGCTGGCCTTACATAATGAGTTGCAAAGAATTCCCACCTCCCGGGGTACCTGGGTGGCTCAGTTGGCTAAGCCACTGCCTTCAGCTCAGGTCATGATCCTGGAATCCCGGGATCGAGTCCCACATCAGGCTCCCAGCTCTATGGGGAGTCTGCTTCTCCCTCCGACCTTCTCCTCTCCCATGCTCTCACTCACTCTCTCTTTCAATAAATAAATAAAATATTTTTTAAAAAAATATTCCCAGCCCCCCTCCTCTTCTATTTTCTAATTGTGCTATAACTTCCTTTAATTTTTGGTAGACTTCACCGATGAAGACATTTGGGCCTGGAGTTTCATCAAATAATTTTAATCACAAGTTCAATTTCTTTACTAGATATTTTAGGGGCTATTAAGGTTTCTACTATTTCGTGTTGAATGAGTTTTGGTAGCTTGTATCTTTCAATGGATTTGTCCATTTTAATTGACAAATTTATTGGTGTCAAAGATGTTCATAATATTCCCTTATTACTGTCAATATCTACAGACTGTAAGTATCACCTAATTCTTCATGTTGGTTAATTTGTGTCTTTTCTTTTTTTCCTGGGAGTTTGGCTGGAGGGGTTTATCAATTTTATTGAATCAGAAGCTTTGGGTTTCCTTTATTTTCCTGTTTTCTATTTTACAGATTTCTACTTTGATCTTTACTAAATCCTTTCTTTTTCCATTTTCTTTGGATTTAATTTGTTCTTTTTCTTATCTCTTAAGATAGAATCCAAGGTCAATGATTCAAGACCTATTTTTTCTAAAACAAAGCTGTTTGGTTGTTTAGTGCTATATGTTTCTCCTAAGCCCTACTGTAGGCAGCATCTCACAAATTCTAACACATTGTTTTCACTTCCATGCAGTTCAAAACATTTTCTAATTTCACTTTGATTTTTGTTCTTTAATCCAAGTAAGTTAAAGGTATGTTACTGAGTTTCTAATTATTTGTGCTTTCCAGATAGCTATTATTGATTTCTAACTTAATTCCATTTTGGTCACAATATAGTCTTTGTATGACTTGAGTCTTTTTTTTAATTTATTTACTTTTTTATGGCCCAAAGTATGGTCCACCTTGGAAAATTATGCACTTAGAAGACTGTCTATTCTGTAGTTATCAGGTAGAGTATTTTACAAACGCCAATTAGGTCAAGTTGGTTGACGATGCTATTCAAGTTTTCCATATTCTTGCTGACTTTCTGTCTACTTTTTCTATCAGTTACTGAGAATAAGGGTGTTGAAATCAACTATAGCTGTGATGTCTATTTCTTCTTATAGTTCTATCCACTGTTGTTTTATAAATCATTTTTAAGCTTTATTTGAAAAAAAGAAAGAGCATACACACGGGGTGGGGGGCACAGAGGGAAATGGAAAAAAGAGAGATGCAGACTCCCTGCTGAGTGCAGAGCCCAGAGGTAGGGCTCTCCCCTTGACTGTGAGCAGAAATCAAGAGTCGGACACTTAACCAACTGAGCCACCCAGGCACCCCATTTCATAGTTCTTGAAATTCTCTTTAGTAAATGCATAAACATAAAGGGCTGCAATGTCCTCTCAATAAATGGACCCTTCTCTCATTATGAAATATTTATCTGGCAATATTTTTAGCTACTTACATAGCCACTCCAGATTTCTTCTGATCTAATGTTAGGATGGTATTTCTTTCTCCATCTTTTTACTGTTATCCTATTTGCATCTTTCTTATATGCAGGATATAACTGGGTCTTCCTTTTTTATCCAATCTGGCAATTTCTACCTTTTAACTTAAATGCTTAGATCATTTATATTAAATATAATTACAGATACAATTAGGTATCATTGTTTTCTTTTTTTTAAGATTTCTTTGAGAGAGAGAGACTATGCATGAGGCGGGGAAAGGGCAGAGGGGGAGGAGAGAGAGAATCTCAAGCAGATATGGGGCTTGATACCAGGACCCTGAGGATCATGACCTGAGCAATAGCCGAGTCAGATGCAAACCACTGTGTTTCTCGCTGTCAAATAAATATAGCGAGAAACACAGTGAGAGAGGGAACACAGCAAGGGGAGTGAGAAAGGGAGCAGCAGGCTTCCCGCCGAGCAGGCAGCCCGATGCAGGGCTTGATGCGGGGCTTGATCCCGGGTCTCTGGGATTATGACCTAAGCCGAAGGCAGTCACTTAACCAACTGAGCCACCCAGGCGCCCCTGAAACCACTCTTAACATATCAATCTGGTGACAACTGGGTGACTCAGTCAGTTAAGGGGCTACCTTCGGCTCAGGTCATGACCCCAGGGTCCTAGGATCAAGTCCCACATCAGGCTCCCTGCTCAGCGGGGAGCCTGCTTCTCTCTCTGCCTGCCGTTCCCCTGTTTGTGCTCACTCTCTCTCTCGCAAATAAATAAAATCTTAAAAAAAAGAAAAAACAATCTGAACAAGCAATTTTAGGATTTTTTTTTTAAGATTTTATTTATTTATTTGACAGAGAGAGCAAAAGAGGAGGAAGCAGGCTGCCGATGTGGGCCTTGATCCCAGGACCCTGAGATCATGACCTGAGTTGAAGGCAGAGGCTTTAACCCACTGAACCACCAAGGCACCCAGGATTTTTCTTTGAGCCATCTCTACACCCAACGTGGTGCTTAAACTCATGGCCCCAAGATCAAGAGTCACATGCTCCACCAACTGAGCCAGCCAGGAGCCTTCACCTAAACAAGCTACTTAAATATTTGAGCCTGACATGCTATATGCACCCAGTGTTTATAGCAGCAATGTCTACAACAGCCAAACTATGGAAAGAGCTCAGATGTCCATCAACAGATGAACAGATAAAGATGGGCTGTGTGTACACACACACACACACACACACACACACACACACACAGGAATATTACTCGGGCATCAAAAAGAATGAAACTTTGCCATTTGAAACAACATAGATGAACTAGAGGATATTATGCTAAGTGAAATGAGTAAGTCAGAGTAAGACAAATAAATGATTTCACTCATATGTGGAATTTAAGAAACAAAACAGATGAACATAGGTTAAGGCAAGGAAAAATTAAGACAAAATCAGAAAGGGAGACAAACCATAAGAGACTCAACTATAGGAAACAAACTAAAGGCTGCTGGAGAGGAGGTGGGTGAAAGGATGGGATAACTGAGTGATAAGCATTAAGGGCATGTGATATAATGAGCACTGGATGTTATATGCAACTGATGAATCACAAAATTAACTCTGAAACTAAAAATACACTATATGTTAATTAAACTGAATTTAAATTTTAAAAAAATAAATTAAAAAATAAATAGTTGAGACTGTTTACCACCTTAACATTTTTTGTGCATATTCTACAAGATATTATGGCAAAGCAATCAGCTCAGCTTTCAAAGGATTATATAGGGATTTCTTGAGTGTCAGGTTTTCACTTTAGTCATTTTTACCCTTGTGCTGCCTGGACTAGAAAATTAAAAAACAGGGGCGCATGGGTGGCTCAGTTGGTTAAGCGACTGCCTTCGGCTCAGGTCATGATCCTGGAGTCCCGGGATCGAGCCCCACATCGGGCTCCCTGCTCGGCGGGAAGCCTGATTCTCTCTCTCTCACTCCCCCTACTGTGTTCCCTCTCTAGCTGTGTTTCTGTCAAATAAATAAAAACCTTTAAAAAAAAAAGAAAAAGAAAAAAGAAAATTAAAAAACAAAGGAAGGAAGGAAGGGAGGGAGGGAGGGGAGGGAGGAAAAAAGAAAGAAAGAAAGAAAGAAAGAAAGAAAGAAAGAAAGAAAGGAAGGAAGGAAGGAAGGAAGGAAGGAAGGAGAAAAAAGTCAACTCATTATTGTAGTGAAAGGACATTCTTTGCTTGTTGGTCCCACAGATTTGGATTAAACATTACCTAAAAGTCTTTTTAACAAAGTATGAAAAAAGTACACAACTAACGAAAACCAAGACACCAATTACCAAAAAGGGATAAAACAGGGCAAACAAGGATACAATGCTACACAGTATAACAATTACCGTATTTTTTTAAAGATTTTATTTATTTCTGAGAGAGAGGGAGAGCATGTGAGCAACAGAGTGCACAAGCAGGAGGGAGGGGCAGAGAGGCAAAGGGAGAGGGACAAGCAAGCTCCCTACTGAGCAGGGAGCTGGACACAAGGCTCGATCCCAGGACCCTGGGATCATAACCTGAGCCAAAGGCAGAAGCTTAACTGACTGGGCCACCCAGGTGCCCCAACAATTACCATAATACTAACATAATGTTAAACATTCCCAACAATGACAATAGGTCTAAAATTTGTTATAGTTCCTATACTATAGTTCCTTACAATATCTGATATTAAGTAAAGCAGACTTCAAATATAACACAATCATACCCCAAAAAAATAAGAAACAAAAAACGGGCTTACCTCAAAATCACACTCTTCTCCCACAGCATATTTGGTCATGATCTCCAACCAAGCAGTATCTACTAATTTCTCTAAAGAGGCTGTGTTATGGTGAACCATTTCCAGAACAAGTTTCTCATACCACGCAGGGAACTCCTCCTTCAAACTAAACAAACATGTTATTAGTTACCAAGAAAATGCAGAAAAACCTATCTAGAGAATTAATTCAAGTTAGTGCAAACATTTCTTTAGCAATTATAAGCAGGCACTGGGGAATATAAAGCTTAAAAACCATGTGGCACACAGGACAAAGAAGGAACTGTTAAAAAAAACTCTGTCAGATGGACCTATCCAGGTTAATTTTCTCATTTGGAAAATAAAATTAACAGGCACATCATCAGTAAGGTTGAACATCTTCCTATTTGTTTGTATAGCAGACTTCCCTTTCTAGGTGTTAATTATTTACTCATATCCTTTACCCTTTTTTTTTTGCTGTTGCTAGAAGCCCATAACTGGATTCTATTTGTGTTAGGTCTCAGTCAATAAATTTTTTTCCTATGTATTCATTCATTTAAGTCTCACAATACATTCTGAGGTTACCTAGAATTTTTATTTTATGATTAAGGGAAATAAATCAGGAAGGGTTAACATACTGGAACCATAACTTGAACCCCAAAGCCTTTGCAAAGGTAAAACAAGGAAGTACTATTTTTCACTTATTAAACTAGCCAAAAAAAAAAAAAAAAAAAATTAACATACCCAACATGAACAAATGAAGAGTGCAACGTGGCACTCACACAGTGCTTTCTATCCAGCTTACTATCATAATATTCCCAATCACTCTGTGCTGTTTATAACTAAAAATGTTCCTCCAACTGACTGCTAGCCTTCAAATCTCTTATCATACTGTCTTACAATTTACCTACGGAGTTATCTGCTATTCCCCAGTCCAATCAATAAGCCTCCAATCTCTCTGCTTTTGTTAAGGTTGTTACCTTTGTCCTCTCCCTACCAGCCTCACTCCCAGCTTAACCATCATCCCAAAATGTCCTCAGACTTCCCTAACTCCATGAGGCCTTTCCTGGCCACCATAAATGCACCTTGCTCTCCATCAAGGCTCCCAGTCAGTAGGCTTCAAACGTCACATGTCCACAGTTACTTCTGGGCAGTGGGGCTGGACAGTGACACTCAGATCCTTATATTAACTCTTTATTGCCTACATTCTTAAAACAAGTATGCATGACTTCTATAAACGGAAAAAAGCGATTCCTACTTTGAATAAAAACTGTAAAACCATACTTCAGTAATCCCTCCCATCATGCCTTATATTCTGTTCACCTATCAAATTACATAAAACATGCCCCAAATGTATTCTTCAGAACTTCCCTCTGCTGTAATGACTTCTAAGATCAAATAAATTTGAAAACCCACAAGGTTAAACCAAGCTACAGTTTCTTTACTGGAAGTCTTCCGAAAATCTTTAATATGCTAATGTGTACTATGACTTTTCAAGAAGAAATTTAATAGAGCTTTTTCAAAGTTAGGGCCAAAAACCCTCTTTTCAGGAAGGATTAGAGAAACCATCTTATTATTTCTATTCCCAATAATGCCATGACTTTCTACTTGAATACTACCCTAGCAAGCCTACAGCAACTTCCCCCACCTGCTCTACATACTGCTTCCAGATTCATCTCAAAGCCTAACTCCAATCTTATGTTTCTCTCCTGTTCAAAAATTATTGCTGTCCTCCTACTATTCACTGAATTAAATACAAATGCCTTATCCTGTCTTCTATAATTTGATACAAACTATCCTACCAAGTGTCACCTGCCTCAAGAGCCCCATGAAGTTTTCTCTAACAACTCCAGGTTAGTCTCTAGCCTCTAAATTCCCATTGTCTCTTTGTATGTGGGAAAGCCATTTATTCACATTTTGAAACTGAATTCTCCCTGGGGTTTTTCTGGTACTCAATCATATTACAAGTAACAATAACTGGCTTCCCCCTTAGTACTCTTCATACTCTTTATTGTAGATTAATGGTTACCACCTTTTTATTTACAATAAATTTTCACACACATCTTTTTGTCTCAAAAAGAACCCAGAAATGGTAGCATTATCTCTATTTGCAAAGAGCAAACAATAAATGCATATATAATGCAGAGAACAGTGCCTAGCCACTGTAACCATTTCCAGAATAAGTCAAATATGAGACCTGCTCTCAAGAAGTCTACAAGCTGGGTGCCTGGGTGGCTCACTGGGTTAAGCCTCTGCATTTGGCTCAGGTCATGATCTCAGGGTCCTGCAATCAAGGCCCCAATCAGGCTCTCTGCTGAGCAGAGAGCCTGCTTCCTCTTCTCTCTCTGCCTGCCTCTCTGCCTATGTTTGATCTCTCTCTCTCTGTCAAGTAAATAAATAAAAAACAAAAACATTTTTAAAAACTTTTAAAAAAAGTCTACAGGGGCACCTGGGTGGCTCAGTTGGTTAAGCGACTGCCTTCGGCTCAGGTCATGATCCCGGAGACCCGGGATCGAGTCCCACATTGGGCTCCCTGATCGGCAGGAAGCCTGCTTCTCCCTCTCTCACTCCCCCTGCTTGTGTTCCCTCTCTGGCTATGTTTCTGTCAAATAAATAAAATCTTTAAAAAATAAAAAATAAAAAAATAAAAAAGTCTACAGGCTACTGTGAGGGTTGGCAACAGCCCATGGGCCAAATTTAGCCTACCAGCTAGTTTTTGTACATAAAATTTTACTTTATTTATAGCCATTACATTTACATTTACATTTTACCTATGGTTGTTTTCACTGTACAATGTCAGAGATGAAAAGCTGAGACAGAAATCATGTGGCCCACAGACTCTAAAATATTTACTAACTGGCACTTTATAGATAAGGCTAGCTAACCCCTGTCTAATACACTAAACTATATATACATACATATATACATATACATACACATACACATATACGTATACATACACATATATATACATATATATACACTAATCCAAAATGGAGCAATGTTAAGTGACCAAGCAAAGAAGAAACAGGCACCAGATTAACGGACTCAACAATTATTAGTCAGGGATAGAGCCATTACTAAAACTAGGTCTCAACTGAACCTAGTGCCCTCACACTGGCAAAAGAGCAGAACACTATCAGATTACTCAACTGTATGCTCTCTGCTTATCAAGAGAAGTCAATGAAAAATCTACAGAAGTAGTTTCTTTTCCCCATTCCTAAAAGAGTTCTGTTTGGGGGTGCCTGGGTGGCTCAGTTGGTTAAGCAACTGCCTTTGGCTCAGGTCATGATCCCGGAGACCCAGGACAGAGTCCACATCGGGCTCCCCACTCGGCGGGAAGCCTGCTTCTCCCTCTCTCACTCCCCCTGCTTGTGTTCCCTCTGGCTGTGTTTCTCACTGTCAAATAAATAAAATCTTAAAAAAAAAAAAAAAAAAAGAGTTCTGTTTTACTATCACCTCTGGTTTCCATGTATCTTTTGCATGCTTCTACTGCCCAAATTGTTTTCTTTGACAGCATACCCACATGAGTAGGTATTGTAAACACAAACAGGATTTTTAAAGATACCTCATTCAACCACCCCTTTTAAATAAAATGTCTTCAAACCATCTATTTATTTTTGATGCTACTGTAAGGACTGCCCTAAATTTCAAATGACCACAAAATAAAGAAAACTTTCTAATTTGCTGCCTCCATATTACTTCTAGATTATTATCAACTTCCTTTGCTCAGAACTACATTTCCAGCGGTGCCTGGATGGCCCAATCACTTAAGTGTCTGACTCTTGATTTCGGCTCAGGATTGTGAGATCGAGCCCCGCCAGCCCCACATTGGACTCTGCACAGAACATGGAATCTGCTTAAGATTCTCTCCTTCTCCCTCTGCCCCTCCACACCCCTCATGTGTGTACTGGCTCTCTAAAAAACAAAACAAAACAAAAACTACATTTCCAGAGTATGTTTAAGGTAAAAGAGTAGAACAAAAACATGCAAGACCTGATAAATATCTAAATAAGTGTACATAACTATATATTCCACATACTTTGTTACCAGCAAAATGCCACTAGGCAAGGGCACTAAGACACCAACACATTATACTAATGTAATGTATTCCAATATATGCCCATAAATTTAAATATAAAGAGTTTTACTGTTAATATTCCCCTTTCCTAATAACATGAAGATGGTGCTAGAAAGGCAATGCTTCTATTACTTACAGTTCAGCAACTTCCTGTTCCTCCTCCCAGGCCTCCTTGTGTGTTAGCTGACTGCTTCCAGTACTCTTACATGTCCAAATGCGCTCACTGTACCTTTCCAGGCGGGCCTCATACTCTCTGTTAGCAGTGGCTCAGGAAAACAATATTCAAGCAACAGAGACAACTTATCCATATCTATAAAGTACTTTATAACATTAAAAAAACTATACCATCCTTTTATAATGTACAGCATAAAAAGCTAAAATTGAAATCAGAGTTTCAAGTGGCAAATCCAAATAAAAGGATTAAAGCTAAAGAATGACTAAAATGGAGTCACCTCATCTGGGTGGCTTAGTCATTAAGAATCTGCCTTTGGCTCAGGACAGGATCCCAAGGTCCTGGGATGGAGTCCCGCAGGGGCTCTCCGCTCAGCTGGAAGCCTGCTTCTCCCTCTTCCACTCCCCCTGCTTGTGTTCCCTCTCTGACTTTCTCTGCCTGTCAAATAAATACATAAAATCTTTAAAAAAAAGAAAACAAAAGAAAAGAAAAAGAATGACTAAAATGGTTTGTCATGTTTTTGTTTTACAAATAAAATATTAGTATTTTAGGGGCACCTGGATGGCTCAGTCGATGGCGCATGTTACTCCTGACCTTGGGGTTGTTGGTTCAAGCCCCACACTGGATGCAGAAATTAGTTAAAAATATATTTTTTGGGCGAGCCTGGGTAGCTCAGTTGGTTAAGCGACTGCCTTCGGCTCAGGTCATGATCCGGAGACCTGGGATCGAGTCCCACATCGGGCCTCCTGCTTGGCAGGAAGCCGGCTTCTCCCTCTCTCACTCCCCCTGCTTGTGTTCCCTCTCTGGCGGTGTTTCTCTCTGTCAAATAAATAAAAATCTTTAATATGTATATATTAAATATTAAATAAATAAAAATATATATATTTTTTTTAATTAGTATTTTGTTATTTCTTCAATTCACCTGTTTCACCTCAGGAAGACTCCCAAAGCACTGAAAGTTTGTAAGAAAATAAAAGGGTAAATTAAACACAAGACATAAGGTATGTGGAACTGTTACACAACTCGGATGGTCAGCAAGCTTAAGAATCTGCTCCATGGAAAGATGAGCCGACTACCCCAGTCTCAAAGGCAGTCTAGAATAACCCTGTGCATATGCTAACGATCCATTTACTAGAAGCCTTCCAGTCTACCTCAGAAACACCTGTTGGTTAATCCTTAGAATTTAATAAATTCCATAAAGCCCTAAAAATAATTCTGATACCATATTTACCCAGTATTTATGCTGTCTCCAATAATACTACACTTATAAGTCATTTAAGAGACACTGTTCAGTCTTTGTAAGGCAGATAGAAGAAGTCAATGTCCTTTAGTTAGTACCATATAAATGGTAACTTTCCACACCCATCCCAAATAGAATTCACTACCAGCCAGCCACATTCAAATGACAACTAATTTACTTTATGCACAGTAACAGATGCTACCCAAAAAAATAAACTGATACCACAACTACAGAATTAGCTGCCAATCTCTGTACTTTCCAAGTGACACTTTCTATAGTATTTGAAATACAAGTATTTAAACAGCCCGTCAGTAATATTACAACTAAACAAATAATTCATTTGTAACACATGGAGATTCTGTTTTCCAGGGTTAATATTCAATGAAAAGACAGATGACAGGGGAAAAACCAGAAGTAATCCAAAAACAGTAGTTTTAGCCAAGAGTGTAAGCACCTTCCTTTATTGTATCTTTTTTTCCTCTTTCTTTGGGTCTGCCAAAAACAAAACAGTAAATCTACTTTTCTCATGGAGGGATGGTGCTAATATTTAAATCACTAAGCCAAAAAGGAGTACTATCAAAAAACAGGAGGCCACGGCGCCTGGGTGGCTCAGTTGGTTAAGCCACTGCCTTCAGCTCAAGTCATGATCCTGCAGTCCCGGGATCGAGTCCCGCACTGGGCTCCCAGCCCCACGGGGAGTCTGCTTCTCCCTCTGACCTTCTCCCCTCTCATGCTCTCTCTCACTCACTCTCTCTCTCTAACAAATATTTTTAGAAAACCCAGGAGGCAAGCATCCATATAATATTATGTAAATTCAACCTCACTGAAAATTTATAAAAACTTACAGACAGGAAACAGTATGGCTTCCAAAGCGACATTATCATAACTAATCAACAAGATAAATTTGTTTTCTGGTTTTGTCTGTTTCCACTGGGTAAGGGGAGGTAAAATAATGACAGAAAGAATTATTAAGGGGCGCCTGGGTGGCTCAGTTGGTTGGGCGACTGCCTTTGGCTCAGGTCATGATCCTGGAGAGCTGGGATCGAGTTCCGCATCGGGCTCCCTGCTCGGCAAGAAGCCTGCTTCTCCCTCTCTCACTCCTCCTGCTGTGTTCCCTCTCTGGCTGTGTTTCTCTGTCAAATAAATAAAATCTTAAAAAAAAAAAAAGAAAGAATTATTAAGCAGATTTAAACATTCAGAAAGTCTGATAACACTCTAACACAGGATTTATTTATATTGAAGAAATTCACTATGTAATCAGAGAATGTGAGATAAACAAACACGTCCTAAAGAATTTTAGTTTTTGTTATTAGCTGTTATTTTTAAAAATTGGAACAATGTGTCCCATCATTCTCCTTTGATCTAGACCTACAGGGCCAGCAGCATGGTATCACCCGGATGCCTCAACCATACCTCCAATCCAACTTTTTCTAAACTAAATTCTTATCTTATTACCCCTTCCCTCCCTCCTAAGCTTGCTCCTTAACAGTTATTCCCAATGACACTGAAAGGCCCTAGCGTCCAAGTCAGAAACCAGGGAATCATCCTCAGCACTTCAGTCCCTAATTGCAACCACGCATTTATTGCTCAGTTCAGTCCTTCCTCTTCCACAACAGAGCCATTATTGATATTCAGCTTCTGATCCTCACTTCTCAGCTAGCCAAAACATTTTTAAACATTTTAATTGGCCTCATGGTAATCCTCCTCTGGTCTTTTATGCTTCTCAACCAAACATCCTTCTTCTCAATCTTGTTTTTAAACCCAGTTTTTCTTCTTACTTTAAAATTTCATTTGCCCTCCAGCCCCTGAAATGCAAATACATTCACACTAAGAAGCAATCCTCTGGCTCCCACAATACTAAAAATCAATCCACCAATCAAGATTTTGTTGAGCAAGCTCCATGATTTTTATTCTTTTAAGAAGGAAAAAGGAAGGGGCGCCTGAGTGGCTCAGTTGGTTAAGCCACTGCCTTCGGCTCAGGTCATGGTCCCAGAGACCCGTGATCGAGCCCCACATCGGGCTCCCTGCTCGGCGGGAAGCCTGCTTCTCCCTCTCTCACTCCCCCTGCTTGTGTTCCCTCTCTGGCTGTGTTTCTCTCTGTCAAATAAATAAAATCTTAAAAAAAAAAAAAAAAAAAAAAAGAAGGAAAAAGGAAGAATTTTTTTTCCTCAAACGAATACATATTTATAATACCAAATATTTTTTACTGATTATGCTTTTGCAAACAATAAAAGTCCCTCCTACTCTGATACATATCCTTCTCATCCTCCTTTGAAAAATCACTATCAGTAGAGCATTCTCATTCTGGATGACCACATCCATTCCCATAACTTCAATTACTACCTATATGTTAGTAATTTCTATCCCCAGCTCAGTCTCCTCTGGGAACTCCAGGCCCCTGTAATACACTAGCAATACAGACACCTCCATTTGGATATTCACAGCAACTCAACAGAATTTTTCCGAAACTAAACACTCACTTCCTACCCTCTCCACCCATTCTCAGTCAAAACAAAAAGAAAAAAACCACTAGATCTTCTTCCAGAGTTCTCTATTATCTGAAAATGACGCACTGACCAAACGGACAACTACAACATTATTCTTGATTCCTCCCCAATCTCCAAATCCTGTCAAATCTACCTAATTTATTGCTGAAATCTACTATACTTCTCTCAAGGGGTAGTAAATTTGTTCAGACCTCCATACCTGTTGCCTCGTTTACTCAATAATGGCCTCACTAGAGGGGCGCCTGGGTGGCTCAGTGGGTTAAGTGGCTGCCTTTGGCTCAGATCATGATCCCAGGGTCCTGGGATGGAGCTCCACATCAGGCTCCCTGCTCTGCAGAGAGCCTGCTTCTCCCTCTCTCTGCCTGTTGTTCCCCTACTTGTGCTCTCTACCTGTCAAATAAATAGATAAAATCTAAAAAAAAATAATAATAATGGCCTCACTAGTTTAGCTGCCACTAGTCTTCAGGCTGCAGATCCATTCTCAACACTGCAGTCACAGTGAGCTTCCTCAGAGCCTGCTTCTACCCTGCTGGAATTTGTAAACCGCTTCCCATAAACAAGACAAAGCCCAAACTCCTCAAACTATCTCCCAAAGACCTACGTGGTCCAGCCCCACTAAACAGCTTTATATCCATTCCCACTTCTTTACTCCAGCTACAGAAAACTTCTTTCAGGGGCGGGCATCTGGGTGGCTCAGTTGTTAAGCGTCTGCCTTCAACTCAGGTCATGATCCCTGAGTCCTGGGATTTGCCCATACCAGGCTCCCTGCTTGGTGGGAAGCCTGCTTCTCCCTCTCACTCTCCCTGCTTGTGTTTCCTCTCTAGCTATGCTTCTCTCTGTCAAATAAATAAATAAAATCTTTAAAAAAAAAAAAAAAGAAAGAAAGAAAGAAAATTTCTTTCAAGTCTTAAAATTCAAGAATCTTCAAATTCACAAACTCTTCAAAAAGCATAGTCCTCTCTACTCTTCATCTAACTACATTCTGATTATACTTTAGATCTCAATTTAGAAGTAACTTTCCCCAGGAAACATTCCCTGAACCCTGAAATATGGTAGATTGTATTCTTCTTTCCATAGAGTCACCTCCGTTCCATAAAAGGATTCTATGACTCCATCCTCTGCCATGTGGCTTGCAAGGTCTCAGAGAGGAGTAATGCCCATCCCCTCCCCACTGACGTTAGGCTTGGCCACATGACTTGCTTTGATAAACAGATGTGAACAGATAGGATAAATGCCACCACCCCCAAGCTTAAAAAGCCATTATGGTATCCTCCAGGTCTTTTGGCCACTAGAAAGCACATTAGAGACAAGAACTGCTCCTTCAGCCTGGGTCCTGGAATAAGAAAAATGTGTCTGTCCTTTTTCACCTCTCTTCCTTTTTTTCACATGTGGCAACTAGAAAACCTTTAATCCCACATGGCTCACACTATTTCTTTTTTTAAAGATTTATTTATTTTTCAGAGAGCGCATGCATGCACAAGCAGGCTCTCCACTGAGCGAGGAGCCCAATGCTGGCCTCATTCCAGAACCAATCAGGACCTCAGCTGAAGGCAAACACTTAACCGTCTGAGCCACCCAAGCGTTCCTTTTTTTATTTAGCACATTATGTTTCTATTGGACAGCACTATCTACCTAATAAGATTTACATCTAGGAATGAATGAATGCCCTCTAGCAATACATAAAAATTTTAATTGACTAGTCATTTAAGATTAATCTCAAAAGTTCAAAACTGTAATTCCTACAACCCCAACATTGGGTATTTTTAAGTTTATGTAACTGTTCTGGTTATTACCAAAGAGAGAGTGAAAAAAGTCAAAATCAAGAGGAAAAAAAGCCCATTACAAGGATATTCAGTCAGCTGCCTCTAAATCCCATTTCAGATTTTAAGTTACCAAAATAAGTCACTTACACTCTAACTACTCAGAGCAAATGCCAATTGAGGTTTTCATGTTCCAGCCACTGTTGCACATTTAATTGCAGAGAAAATGTCAAAGCAATTCTCCAAAGCTTGTGTAAGTTATGACTATCAGATAGCCAATCCTATATATCTCATTATGCATCTTCTTTTTCGTGATTTCAAGAGCTACCTCCTTACTACAATATGCTGTTTCTTTCAATATATATATTATAATGATTATAATGATTGTTTCTTTCAAAAAGTACCTGATAGCCTGAAAGGAAGTGGCCCAGAAAAGTATGGAGGTTAAGTAAGTATAACTATAATAACCCCCAGAGTTCAATGTGAAATGACCAACTCAAAATTTGCTTTTTATCCTCTTTTCTGTCTTTGGAACAGTCTTCAAGTTAAAAGCAATTCTCATTTAGTGTAACGTCTTTAAATAAATTAAATTATAAAAATCAACTTAAGAACTCACTACTCTGACGTCCAATAAAATTCTGGCTTACAACTACCTCAGCTGAAGGCAAACGCTTAACCGACTGAGCCACCCAGGCGTCCCTTTTTTTTCAATTTAGCACATTATGTTTCTATTGGACAACACTATCTAACCTAATAAGGTTTTAACTTATTAGGTAAGATAGTGCAATTTAACTCCAATTCTTAAAACATGCTCTAGTTACTCTTGCCTAGTGCCAGATTAACTGTGTTCTAACAGTCCCTCCTCATTAACCATTTAAAAGCTCTCACATATTGAGGCTACAAAGATGATGAAATAGTTGTTTCTAAGCTTTACAGAAGATGGTTAAAACAATACAACAAAAACATTAGCCTAGGGGTGCCTGGGTGGCTCAGTTGGTTAAGCGGCTGCCTGTGGCTCAGGTCATGATCCCGGAGTCTCGAGATCGAGGCCCGCATAGGGCTCCCTGCTCAGCAAGCCTGCTTCTCCCTCTCTCACTCCCCCTTGTTTGTGTTCCCTCTCTAGCTGTGTCTCTCTCGGTGAAATCAGTAAATAAAATATTTAAAAAAAAAAAAAATTAGCCTCTAGCAAGCTGCTCTTAGCTTCAGCTCCTCCAAACCCATCTTAATTTAGCCACTGTCATTATCCTACTGCCAGATAATCTCGAGAATTGATTCTGATAAAGTTAATCTTTCCAAGAAAGATGTACTGTACTGCCTTAGTACTAACCTAAGAAGTAATGTACCATAGAGTCAAAGCTATTAATACAATAAACATAATCACCAATATATAAAACCCAGTCATTAAATGTGTGCATCATTCCCAACTGCCACTGTTAGTTTAATGAGGAGGTACAATAATGCCTTCAAGAACATACCAACACTCACAGCTGTAAGTTAATAAAATATCTCACTGATCTGCTATTGCGTATACATGCAATCAAAAGGTAAGTGTTAGGAGAAAATTAAACTATCTAATTCTATTAAAAACAGAATTGTAAATATAAATTAAGACACAGAAATAACATACTTCAAATGCAGCTGCTAACCAACCACATACTTGTTCCCTATGAAATCACTAAGAGCCTAATAAATATACCAGCCTGCCAACCACACAGTACAACTGTTTAAAACCATCCTTGAAGTGCTTCCACTTGTAGAAATTCCCAAGGAAGCAATTCCCCCCTCAATATGCAACACAATTTAAGAAGTCCTTTGTTAAAAAGGGTTCTAAATACCAAAATAGGAAATTTTTTAAATGAAGAATTTTTTAAAAACACCTAATACTTAAAAAGTTTCAGGTTTTAATTTTCAACTGTCATCATTAACAGAATCTCCTCCTATATATCATTACATTTCAATGATTTCAGTAAACGATATAAAAAGGCCTGGGCTGCCAGTTCTAAATTAACTATCTATAACCATTTTTACATGGCTCAATACCTATCAGACTCTGAGCTTGTCTCTAATGGGTGTTTCTTATACTACACAAGAACCAAACATAAAAAATAAACATCTGATAATATAGCGAGTACCCATCAAGAGATCCAAAAATGGGCACCTGGGTGGCTCAGTGGGTTGAGCCTCTGCCTTCGGCACAGGTCATGATCTCAGGGTTCTGGGATCCCGCTGGCATTGGGCTACCTGCACGGCAGGGAGCCTGCTTCCTCCTCTCTCTGCCTACTTGTGATCTCTCTGTGTCAAATAAATAAATAAAATCTTTAAAAAATAAAAAAGAGCTCCAAAAATGATATTTAAATAACATTTGAAAAGGAGGTAGCAAATTCCCACAGTAATTTTTTTTTACCTCACTGATGTTTTTAAATATCTAAAAAAATAAAAATAAAAAAGTAGGACACTGTTAGAATAATGCTGTGTTCAGTGGAGCTGGAATACTTCTCCAAAGCTTTCCAAAAGTCCTAACAGGACAAGAGAAAGAACTAGATTACCACCTGAACCCCTCCCTGAAAGGCACC
This sequence comes from Spilogale gracilis, assembly GCA_004023965.1. Classification (NCBI taxonomy): domain Eukaryota; kingdom Metazoa; phylum Chordata; class Mammalia; order Carnivora; family Mephitidae; genus Spilogale; species Spilogale gracilis. The sequence goes on from PITA01010449.1 coordinate 18,201, forward strand.
TTACCTCACCACAAACTAACACAGATGTTGCCTTCTTTTCTGGATCTACTTACAAGGATAAGGTAGAAAAGCACTGCATTTTACCCTGACTTTGATTTCAGTGTCTGACCTTTAACAAGTCAACCTCAACCCTCTGGGCCCACCTGGCAAACAAGGCAGGAGAACCTAACTATCCCCAAGATCCATTTCAGCTACAAGATGCTATAGCTGTATTTCTCCAAGAGACTTCCTTCAGCACAAGCTCACTTTCCAGGTCCTTCTGTATATAAACATCCAACTCCACAAACTGTACTGGAACAAGAATGAGGTTATCCTTATATTAAAGAGAGGATCTAAGAGAAATGAAATCAAATGACATTGCTCACATGGGCAAGTCCTCCCATAAGGAAGCAAGAAAAGAGAAACTAACAAATCCAGTCCTTCCAAAGGAAAAGGGCTGATGAATCTGAATAATATAGTGGCCTTCAGTCTTGAAGCTTTACATACACTGAAGTAAGAGTGATTCAGAAATCTATTTTTTTTACACTTAAGCTTCAAATCTGGCATACATAAAAGAAAAAAAGTAAAGAAAGTCATACAACTATAAGACTCTGAGCTTGTGCAAGGAACCTTGCGATTAAAAAAGAGCATGTGTCTCCTTTAAAACATCAGTCTTCTATTACTAAAATACAACATAAACTTTAAGGATGCCTTCGTATTTTTTAAACGTATACCGATCTCCTCCTAAATCGTCAGCATTTCAAACTTTGCGCAGGCATCAGCTCCTCCAAAACAACTTTTTCTTCCCCTTCCCCTAAGTCTGGAAATTCGTTCTTGGTTACGTGCCTCACGATCTTGTCAGTTCATCACCAGCCTCTCAAGCCTCCACTCCGGAGGAGAAAAACACAAGAGCCCACGCGGAGATCCGGGTAAAACGCACAAGAAATCTTGCACAAGCCGGATCCTGAGGCCCCGTGGGTACAATTTCAAAAACTTAAGTTGAAGGTTTAATTTAAAAAGGAAAAAAAAAAAAAGGAGCAAAGGGAAAGCTCTCTCCCGTCCGTATTTCGGGCCTAAAGCCACCCGGGGGCAGGGGGCCGCTCCCCGAAAGCGAGGGCCGGGACAAAGTGCAGAGCCGAGAAAAGGATGGAGGGCGCCGGACGCGCCTGCGCCCCTACCCCGCGGAACCGCGGACTCGAGCTCCGGCTCGGGAAGCAGGCCCGCCGGCGCCCGGCGCGCTGACAGCTGCCACAGGCGCGGGCGGCTCGGCCCGCCCGGCCCCGACTAGCCCCCAGCCCACCCCGCCCCACCCCGCGGGCGGCCTGGCTGCCAGGCTGGAAAGGATACTCCCGGGTGCGGAAGGCCTCCTGAGTGTGCGCGATGGTGAAGAGCGGCTCCTCGCCGGGAAGCGGCTTCACCAGCGGGAATGGCTTGCGGCCCAGAAGCGGCGCCATCGCGGCGGTGGCGGCGGCGGCGGCGGCGGCCTGGAGGATGGCGACTCCTCGGAGAGCCCGCGGCGCAACACTAGGCCCCGCGGCCGGGAGCGAGCGCCTGGTTCCCGGGGGTGGGGTGGGGGAGGGGAGGGGTGAGAGGGCGGCGCGAACTCGGCTCCCTCAGTGTTGGCGCGGCCGCTCGAGGGCCATGCAACGGGACGCAAGGACAGGGAACTCCCACGCACACCGCTGCGCCGCCCGGCAGCCTCCGGCCCAACCTTCGCTACAGGTCCCTCCGTTCGGCAGTCACGACTCCTCCTCAGCAGCACCGGAGGAAATTATTGAAAAATGGCGGGAGATTCCCCTCCTCCCCCCCGCCCGGCCAGTGCACACACTAACCTGCTCCCCTGTGGCGCCGGTGGCGAATACTCCAATAGGCGGAGTGCTGATCAGCGTTCACAGTCTATTGGCTCAGAGAAGCTGCCGCTCGGCGCTTGGGTCCCGCCCCCATCTCCCGGCCGCGTAGTTGGGTTGCAGCGCACTAGAGGGCAGTATGAAGAGGTGAAAGGTCACGTTATGTAAGCAGTGGTGAGAGGCCTGCGGGCCTCCAGCGGCGGAGTTGAAAATGGGGAACAGCGGGGGACCGAAAGGCCTGGAATTCAAAGAGGTCAGGCCAGAGAAGCCCCTTAACATATACAGACATTGCGCCATCTGTCACTGACGGCGACACCGACATCCGGGCACCACTGTCCGTGTGCTGTGCCGGAGGGGGAGGGAGAGCGCGCGGCCAGGGGCTTTGTCTTTCCACTTGTGCTCCGCCCCTTCCTTAAAGGCGCCGCGCTCGGCCACGCCCGGGGATGCGCGGGTGAGGCGGAAGAGAGGAGAGGTTGGCGGGAAGAAGCTCAAGACCTTACCGACGTCAAGGTTCTACTTTTCAGTAGAGTAGCTGGAGCCTCAGCATTGCTCACCCCAAAGTTAACTTCTTCTGGAAGAGAGTGTGGTTGAGACCTGGGTATTAGTATGATGCTTGTTTTTAGGAGCTTTGGTGGAAAAGATAATAGAGAAGCTTCTTTGGAAAAATATATTCAAGGGCATACCTGTTAAAGATACATCCATTAATTCAGGTAGCCTTTACTAGCACCTGCAGTGTTAAGTGCCCTGTACTGGGAGCTGCAGTGGGTAAAAAAAATAAGAGCCAGCCCTGAAAAAATAAGAGGCCCAAGTAAAGACAGTACTGTAATGAGCGCTTTACAAAGTGCAGTAGGAAGACTGCGCTAACAGCCAGGAGAGTGAGGACATTGGAGCTGCTTCTCCAGGCCGACTACACCCACAAACACCCAACGTGTTTGGCTATCCAGTATAATCCGAAACACACTCATACGTAATTCTCTCCCTAGTAAATCCTCCCCTTTGGTTCAAAGATCTTCACTGACCTCAGAACATACCTTCCAGCCTGTTCTTGAACAGAGCTAGACTTTGAGGTGTCCCTGAAAGCTGTGGCACGAGTCAGTGCCAGGCTCTTCTCCTTTTCTTCCCGTCTTGAGGTGAGAAGTAAACTCCCCGCCCTGCCCCCAGTAAAACGTAAGTTCCAGGTCAGACACCAAGGCTGTGGAGGATCCTCTGATCCCTACCAGAGATGGGAGGACGTCCTCCTTCAGTAGCCATTTCTTAGAGGATGAGGAGCAACCTCAGAGGACAGAGCATTTGAGTTGTGAAAAGGTAAATAGCACTTCACTAGGCAGAGAAATGAGAGATGAATGTTCTAGGCAAAAGGAGCAGCAGGGTTGAGCTGGTAAATTCCGGATAACATATCTAAAACTTCCGGGGTATTGAGGTGAAAAGTACCAAGAGATAAGAGTGGCAAAGGAAGGGATCATCCTGGTCACAGCATGTGATGCTTTGACGGCTTAGAAGGAGCCGTAGTAGTCTCTGGCAGGGATACCAAGGGACCCAAATGTAATAAGATCAAGGGAGACAGACAGATTTGACAGGCACAGACTGGTGACTAATGGGATGGACATCTGGGGGATTACATACCTAGCGGCAGAGTACACGCAGAGTAAGGACTCCAAAAACATTAAGAAACACATTTTGGAAAAAAATCGGTATTTCAAAAAAAAGTTGTAATTGCACATGAGAATAGGGACCATAATCATTTCAGCACTTGGGGTCACTGTAGGCTAGAACCCAGCCCCAGTGTTGGTAAAGCAGAGATCTAAAATGGGAGAATCAGGGATACCTAGCTGGCACAGTTGGTAGAGCATACAACTCTTGATCTCAGGGTCATGAGTTCAAGCCCCACACTAGGCATAGAACTTACTTAAAAAAATAATAAATAGGGGCGCCTGGGCTCCCTGCTTGATGGGAAGCCAGCTTCTCCCTCTCTCAGTCCCCTGGCTTGTGTTCCCTCTCTGGCTGTAATTCTCTCTGTCAAATAAAATCTTTAAGTAATAATAATAATAATTAATAAATGAATTTAAAAAGAAAGAAAAAAAGTGGAACAGACTGTCATCATTACTATCAGATTCCTGCACTTACTATTTTCGTTGACTCTTATTGCAGACAAAACTCAGTTCTGAGTTAACTCTTCCTGTTCAGTCCTTTAGCTTTTTTTTTTTTTTTTAAGATTTTATTTATTTGACAGAGAGAAACACAGCCAGAGAGGGAACACAAGCAGGGGGAGTAAGAGAGGGAGAAGCAGGCTTCCCGCCGAGCAGGCAGCCCGATGTGGGACTCGATCCCAGGTCTCCGGGATCATGACCTGAGCCGAAGGCAGTCGCTCAACCAACTGAGCCACCCAGGCGCCCCAACAGTCCTTTAGCTCTTGACCGAGCAAGCCCCAAGTGGACTACTTCCTTCTAATTCCCAGAATTCATTAGCTTTATTCCTAACCACTGCCAGAAATGTACTTTTTTCTCCTCTGGGCATCTAAATCCCACACATCCTAATACCTTTTCCCGATTGTTCCAGCCCACATCTGTTTTCACTAAATTCTCAGGATTTTTTAAAATCATAATTATAGCAAAATTCATTGTTCAATGTGTTTTCTTTCCCAACATTTGAACAAACAAGTTAATAAAAAAGGGCAGAGATTTGGGGCCCCTGGTTGGCTCAGTAGGTTAAGTGTCTGTCTGCCTTTGGCTCAGGTCATGATCTCTGGGTCCTGGGATGGAGCGCCACATTGGACTCCTTGCACAGCAGAGAGCCTCTGCTTCTCCCTCTGCCTCCTGCTCCCCCTGCTTGTGTGTGTGCGGTCTCTCTCTCTCTCTCTCTCATAAATAAACAAACAAACAAATAAATAAATAAATAAAATATTTTTTAAAAATTAAAAGAAAAAAAAGGCAGAGATTCAAATGTGTAGTTTGCAGGCATCTGCACCAAAGCTTCTACTGCTCCAAGTCAGCTGTGGGTGCTTAGCTGCAAGAATAAGACTATCTAGAGAAACACAGTACATTTCCCTATGTGGATCTCCACTGGGTAGTTTTAGGACATGAGCTCAGTCAGCAAGATCTGTTTCTGTGGTCTGTGTCATGTGGACCTGTGCCCTACCACATACCCCTCCTTCACTGATGCAGACACAAACCCTTGCTCAGACAGTTCCAGCTGTTCTTTTCCTCCCTGTCCTATTGGATCCTCAAACTCAAAACATCCCAAACCCACAGTCTTCCTGCCCTCCATCATCTGCTTTATCTGGATGGTTTTCATTTCTATTTAGTGCCCCACTCAACCTCATTGATTCAGGCTTGACCTCGCCAGCTCCACAGCAACAGGGTCAACCAGATAATATCAATTCTACCTGCCTAAACTCTTGACTGTCCCTTTCCTGCCATCGCCACAAATCCTACTTCAAGCCTTTATTATTTCTGGCCAAAGCTACTACTAGCATGACTTTCTTCTTTTAAAAAAAAAAATGTTTTTTTAAGTGGGCTCTACGCACAACATGGGGCTTGAACTCAGGACCTTGAGATCAAGAGTCACACGCTCCACTGACTGAGCCAGCCAGGTGCCCCTCTTCTTTTAAAATGTTTTAAACTACATTGACATTATATCTTTTTCTTTTGAAAGTATATCTTTTTTTTTTTTAAGATTTTATTTATTTATTTGACAGAGAAAAACACAGCCAGAGAGGGAACACAAGCAGGGGGAGTGAGAGAGGGAGAAGCAGGCTTCCCGCCGAGCAGGGAGCCCGATGTGGGGCTCGATCCCAGTTCTCCAGGATCATGACCTGAACCGTAGGCAGTCGCTTAACCAACTGAGCCACCCAGGCGCCCCGAAATTATATCTTTATTATGGTAAAATGAACATAGTTCCCAAAAGGAAACATGTAAGTATACTTTAAACAACGACAAATAGTTCTACAAAAAATAGCCATGGGTCACTCTCCCCCATGCCCTTCCTGCTCTCTCAAGCATCCATTTTCAAATTCTTAGGCTGTGTTAAAATTGGTAAAAGATAACTTTATTTAAAATGGAATCAGGAGGCCAGAAGGGGGCGCTCTCACAACTTACGACTGGTAAATTGCACACCTTACAGGAAGAAGCCCATACTTTACTGTCCCATCAACAGGAAGAAAGCTTTCCTCCTCCCCCAGCAACAGCACAGCCAATGAGACAGTCAGCATTCAGCCAATGAGCAGCCACTACACTTCCAACTCCCAGTTTCCGCCAATGGACTTGTTTATAACAGCCTTTCCAACTTCTCCCTTTCCTCTACCAGGGAGGTTTCCTCTACTTTGTTCTATAGGCCTGCCTATGGTTTTACTGTAACCTGTGTATTCTGAATTGCAATTTTCTATTCCTGAATAAACCCATTTTGCTGGTGAAATAAAGGACAGTTTTATTTTTAAGGTTAACAGCTATTTCCGCTTTTACCTCCATATTTCTAAACATACATGTTGCTATTTTTTAGCTACTCAGTTTTAGTATTAGCTGTTGACTTTTCTGAATGAAAGATGAGGACATAACCCTCTTACATCCCCCACAAACCGCATACACATGATCACAGTCCCAAAACAATTGTTGCAATTGGTTAAATCCCTATTCACTGTATAACTTGTGGGTATGTATTATTCCGATGATCCACATGGTGGGCTGAGCACTTTTCCTTTCTTCTTTTGTCTTTACTGGTTTGCTTCAGCCTATTTTTCAACTCATTTGCTATGAACCTATCACCACCCTATCCCTAAACTGATAGAATGGTAAGTTTCCTCTCAATACATGCAAACCTATCATGTGTTCCAGTTTGTCCCCCACCTGCTCGCTCTTCACAGTGGCATTTTGCATACTACCATCACTCCCCTGCTCTTTCAATGGTTGGCTCCCTAGAGCCAAGAGAGTAAAACCAAACTCTTTGATGTGGTCTTCAAGCCCCCCCACCCACAGATCTGTCCTCAATCTTTCTACTACTTCCCTTGAACCCTGCTACTCCAGTAAACTGGGTTTATCAAGGTTTCTAACCAACTGAGCCAACCAGGTGCCCAGGTTTATCTAGGTTTCTAAATACATTCCCCAATAAAAGGATCCGGGCTCCTGGGAAGAAAGACTGGGACTGGAAACATTCAAAGTGAGTCAGGAACATTGTCCCTCAAAGTAAAGAAGTGCTCAAATAGTGATAAGGACATGTCAAAAGGACACATAAGCCAGCAGGAAGGAATTCCAACTGGCTGAATCTGGGACAATTTGAACATTTAAAAAAATGACAGCAACAGATTGTTAGCAAATTGAATGTAAAAGGAAACCATGAGCCTGTACTAATATTCAGAGAGAAAGGAAGGGAGGGAAGGAGAGAAATTCAGAGAAGGGAAATCTGTTATCTACTGAAGGCTGCCAATGAACGAATGTAGAAAGATTTAGAAAACTCACCATTTTTCAAATTTCAGTGAAGTAACTGATGCAGAAATAGATCATCAATGGACACTAAAATCACTGGTCTAATTGAATGGTCTAAAACCCCCCGCAAACAGATTATGTAAAAGCACCCTGAAGGTGAGAATATCTGGCAGACACTTAGCCAAATGATCAATCTTGGCGTTACCAAATGAGACAAAGGACGTTTCTCTTGATACACGCAATGAAAAATACATATCACCTCTGTAGTATTCTAGCAAAAAAAAAATTTCACTTGAAACCTTAGAAAATAGGTAAATCTAGTTTGTGGGACATTTTACAAATAACTGCCTAGATCTTCAAAAATATCAATGACACGAGAGAGACACCGATCTACCCACTTCCAAAAGAAGGCTCTAAATTAAAAGGAGACTAGGGGCACCTGGGTGGCTCAGTTAAGCGTCCAATTCCTGGTTTTGGCTCAGGTCATGATCTCAGGATCCTGGGATCAAGCCCCGCATCGGGCTCCCTCCTCAGCAGGGGAGTCTGCTTCTCCCTCTCATCTACAGCTCCCCCTGCTTGTGGGCTCACTCTATCAAATAGGAAGGGAGAGAGGGACGAGAGGAAGGGAGGGAGGCAGAGAGAGTGGAAGGAAGGAAAGAAGACTAAGATGTGAGAACTAGATTCAATGGACTGGATCTTGGATCTGGGGATAGGGGCTAAAGGAACTACTATTATTATTGGGACAGTTGGGGCAATTTAAATATGTTCATATTAAATAGATTGTTGTATCACTGTTAAATTTCTTGGGTATGATGGTGATACTCTGGTCATGTTGAGGAATGTCCTTGTTCTTAGGACATACAGGCTCAAGTATTCAGGGTTAAGTTGGTTAAGAATGGTTAGAATTCTTAAGGTTAAGAGTGCCACCTATTTTCAAGTAATTCAACCCCCAAAAGAAAAACACATGTATCTGAGTGCCTGGGTGGCTCAGTGGGTTAAAGCCTCAGGTCATGATCTCAGGGTCCTGGGATCTAGGCCCGCATGGGGCTCTCTGCTCAGCAGGGAGCCTGCTTCTTCCTCTCTGCCTGCTTCTCTGCCTACTTGTGAACTCCCTCTCTGTCAAATAAATAAATAAAATCTTAAAAGAAAGAAGAAAACCTGTATCAAGATACTAATGTGCCAAATGTTAATAACTGGTGAATCTAGATGAAGGGTTGACATAGTTTTTTGAACTTTTCAGCTCTCTGTAGTTTTTTTTTTTAAGGTTTAATTTATTTATTTGAAAGAGAGAGAGAGAATGAGAGAACAAGCATAAGAGGGGGGAAGGTCAGAGGGAGAAGCAGATCCTCTGCTGAGCAGGGAGCCCAATGGGGGACTTGATCCAGGGACTCATCTAGGGACTCCAGGATCATGACCTGAGCTGAAGACAGTCACTCAACCAACTGAGCCACCTAGGCACCCAGCTCTCTGTAGTTTTAAAAAGTCTCAATAAGTTGGAGAAAACAGAAACCCAACTCCCTGGTTACTCCCTTTACATAAACCCATGCTTCCCTGACTCCATTTGTTTGCTCGTGCTAACCTGCCCCGAGTGGTCTTTCCTTATAACCAGAGAACATTTTCAAGGCCTAGCCACAGTTGCCACCTCTTGTGTAAGTCTTCTGTGATCTCAAGCCTCCAAGTTCTCCTCTGGACCCTCAGAGTCCTCTACCTTCTCCACTCCCCATGGCACATGCTCCTGTCTACCTTCTCTACCTCACCAGACTGTAAGCTCCTGAAAGGCAGACACTTGTCCACCAGTCATACTTCACATACAGAGAACCCAGAATATACTTGCAACAAGTATTTATAAAATAGATGCTGTTTTCCATGGTGACCAATAACCAAGGCATGGAAATCTGCTCCCATGGCCTCAACTTTTCCATACTGCCAAGTTCTCCTATGCAAAATCCATTAAGCTCTGTTGCTCTTCTTTAGTGCTTATTCATATTCAATGAATTTGGGTTAGTGGGCTCATATCTACTTTTCTCAATTCAAATGTGCATATGCATTAGGCCTACAGATACCCAGAGGCAGTTTTCTGAATTATTTGTGAATAACTTGTGGTCATTGTTTGACCCTTCCTCTTCTCTTTTTCTTCTCTAACCCTTACTCCATCAAGATTCTGGGATGCTGTTGGAGACCTCTAGCCTCGTTTCTTAGAATATCAATGAGAAGCGTGCTAAAGTGAAAGCCAGCAAGAGACCAGGATGGTTTCTACTACACCTCTGTCAACGTGCCACATGCGCCTGCATGGGCTCCACTCCAGCAGCTATCACACTACGCTCTAGGAGATCGTATGCAGAGGCTACTCCCTCACCAGACTGTCTCCTGAGGGACAGGATTCCTGGCCTCTGTGTGATGACTGCACAATATTGTGAATGTACTTAGTGCCACTGAGCTATGTACTTTAAGTGATTAAAATAGTAAATTTTCTGTTATGTGCATTTTATCACAATATAAAAAAGTAAAAAAGAAAAAAAACATTCATGTATGCCTCCTAAGGACCTGGAGTCACAGCAAACACACATCAGCTGAATTCACTGTACACAGGGACAAAAATATAAATCAGACTACATGACAACTTCAAAGGGGGTCTCCAAATCACGTCTATCAGAAAATCCCTTTATGAGGATAAGACAATTGGCAGGCACTCAGTCATCACCCCACTAGCACCTGCACCCATAACCAAAGCACTCAAATACCAACAAAACATATTTCAAATAGTTTAATTTTAAAAATATTCTATTCAGTGCTAAAATATGTCTTCACTCACTGTTGCCCATTTCCATTTTCTTAAACATTTTTGAACAAAAAATAAAATCACAAAGTTCAATTAAACATGCAGATTTCAAAGAAGAGGGGACTTTCTAGAAAGTCTGAGTTGAAGGAGTACTGTTGGGGGGATGGGTACTGTTGTCAGAACCTCTAATCCTCGCTGGGGCAGAGTCTGTGGCAGGAGGCAGGGGACCATAGCAAGAGCGGGGGATGCTGGAATGAAATGTACAGGCGAGAGCCAGGAAAGCTGTGTAGGAGAGCTATGTATGTGTGCGTGTGCACGCGCGCCTGCACTGGGGGAAGACGATGGTTTCTGCAGGGGACAAGGGTCTGTCAGCAGCTGGAGAGCCCATGAGAGGCAAGATAACCTCAGGAATGGGCAGAAGTGCCAGGATAGCAGGAAACCTATACAGGCTAGCCCTCATGTAGAGAAGGGTCCTTCCCTTCCCTCCAAAGTCTCTAACAGGCCTTCTCCAACAGCAGTTTACAGGTCCCTAGCCAAATGGGAAAGTTCTTGAACGTACAGTCTCCATTCAAGTTCAAGTAACCTAGGCACTCTCTTTTCTAGAGGGTGCCTTCCACATCTCTTTCCTCCTGTAGAAGCGCCAACAGCTCAGTCCAGAGGTTCTGGAGCAGAGACTGCTTACTATCTGGAGGTGACAGATGAACCTTGGGATGGCTGATGCTCCAGCCTACTTGGGGTGCAAAAAAGATATGAGTGCTCCTTTTCTTAGGAGCAAGCAGACACAGGTGCCAGGGACGGGAAGATGATGCTACAACTCCAAGTCCTATGTCCAACCTTCCAGCCCAGAAGGCTCCTATGTGCAGGCTCTGGGCCCCAGTGCTTGCCCTTACCCCAGCAACAAAGCACAGTCAGAACCAGAATGCAATAAATAGAGGCAGGGGGCCAGGAGGCGAAGTGCGCTGGGATGGTGCTAGCTTTCTGCCGCTGTCTGCGGCACCGTGGGTTGGTCCACACAGAAGCGTTTCAGGGGTGGGGCACCGGAGTCTTCCTCTTCCTCGGTAACCTAGGAGCAGAGCATCAAATTATAATAGGGCCACCCCTCTATACTAGAACCTCTCTCATCCACCCTAATTACAGCCCAGAAGGCCACTCGCCACCTTCTTACAGACAAACTTCTTCCTCTACCTTATAACCTGGAGACACCAGTTTCCCTTGCTGCCTCGGCAACCTATATTCAATGCCATAAGGTTTAATTCATATCAATAGAGTCTTTTTTTTAAGAAACTGGAAAACCGGAAGTGGTTCCTTACCTGTGTCTCTAGTGGAACTGGTTCTTCCTTCGTGAGGGTGGGAGGTTCATCAGCAACTTCTGAGGCAGGCAGGGAGGGCTCTGAAAAAGCAGCAAGGTCAGGGGCGCCTGGGTAGCTCAGTCCAACTCTTGATTTTGGCTCAGGTCATGACCTCAGGGTTGTGAGATTGAGCCCCATATCAAGCTCCACACGGAGCCTGCTTAAGATTCTCTGATTCCCTCTCTTTCACCCCGCCCCTCCAAAAAAAAAAAAAAAAAAGGCAGTAAGAGCAGTACAATTGCACAGCCTCCTGCCTCAAGCTGAGGGAGCTTCCCTAAAAACTATGTGGAACCACGTTGGTGGAGGGCAACATTGGCTGGAGAATCAATGTATGTTATCAGAAGAAATGTGAAGGATACAATGGAATGAGCACAATTTCTGAAGTCATGAGGCATGAAACTAGAGACATCCAGTTCCAGCAGTTACTAGCTATACAATCTTGGACAACCAATTTAACCTAAGACTCCACTTCCTCCTGTCTGTACAATGGAGAAAACACCTGCTATTTCACAGGGTTTTTTAGAGAATTTTACCAGACATCGAATATGAAAAGTGCCTTACACAGAGCCTAGTGCTCTATTATGTTGCTTGTTTTCTTTCATTCCGTGAGAGGGGGAAACACAAACTTTCCCCCCCAAAAGCCCAAACTGTTAACAAATGGCTCGAGGCTGTCAGGCCAGAGGCACCTTCTCTAACCTTTCCCTCTAAAGAAAAGAAACTTCAAGAGTACAGGCCCCTCCAAGAAGCCTGTCCTGGATCAACTGTGACTCACCCTCGAGGATCTCCTGGCCCAGAGTAGGGGGCTGGGAGTCATCTGTGCGGAAGTCAGACGTGTGTGCTGGGCTCAGGGATTCACTCTGCTGGGGGCTGGGGCTTGAGTTGGTGCTGCTGTCCACCTTGAGTTGATAGACATCAGACACAGAACTCTGGTTGCTATTTTCATCTGAAAACCAAGCACGACAAAGGCAACAGCTGAGAGTAGTAATTTTTCTTGAAAGTAACAGTACAGAGCAGAGGGCCTGGTGTCTCCTTAGGCAGCCATGGGTACAACCAAATGCAATGATCGCTACTCCTTGAGCCAAAGGTAAACAAACAAAGGTAGGGCAAACAATTAACAGTCTAAGTTAAATAATTTAAACATTTTTTATTTCACAACATAAGCACCAGATACAGCCAGAGTCTTCAAGTTGATGCAACATTAATATTTCAGGAAGGTCAGGATAGGCTTAGTAATCCCTTTTGTATTACCCACTGACTACAGTGTGGACCTGGTATTTTCTTACAGTCCAAAGGAAAGGAGTGATATAGCTGTGGCACTCAAACTTTCCCAACACAGGATGTGTAGAAAATGCTAAAATCTGCTCAGCCTTCTTGGCCATCTCAGGGAAGATGGTGGTACCTGGAGATGGTCACACAGGCCCTTCAGTGGCCCAGGCTCTACCTGACTGCCTGAAGGACCAAGAAATTTGCACCTGGGAAGGTCTGTCTGAAGGCTGTAAGTCACCACCTGAGGTAAACATGCAGGAGTCAAAAACTCCTTCTTCTCCTTCACCTGCAGCAGCTGGTCACCAAATCTGATCCATCCTACTGCTCTGACATTACTTCCGTTCATTCCTTCCTCTCCTGCCACCTTAGGGAAGGCCTCCTTCTCTCTGGCCTGGCCTCCTGCAACAGCCCCAACTGCCCTTCCCTCCGTCTCCTGTCCTCCTGCCTATACTTCACACCATTGCTGGAGTGATCATTCTAAATCCTTCTGTAGTTCTCTGCTGCCCAAAGGATACAACTCAAACTCCAGGGCTCCCCCGGGGCAGACGCAGATGGCCCTATCACAACCTACAAAATCTCTTCTGACCTCTGGGCTCACAGACTGCTGACGTTCCACAGGCAAGCCTTGGCTCCAGCCACACGGACTCACCGAAGAGCCGCCTGACACACAGGTGTCCGGTAGCACCCGCTCTCTCCAGTCTTCCTGGGAAGTCCTGACACAGAGCACTAGTCAGCTCAAGCATCAGCTCCTCCATGAGCCTGCTGCCCAGGACATGACCACCTTCTCTATTATGCTCCTGTTGTATCCTATGCACACCTACACTCATTATTTTACACATCAATGTCCTTCCCTTACACTCTGTGCAGGCAGGCATTGTGGCTTACTTGTCCTGGGATTTCCAGTGCAGTGCACAGTACCTGGCACACCGCAGAGTTCATTAAATATTCACCGAATGAAAGGGATGGGACGGTGGCCAGGCTGAGGAAACAGAGCCTCATCTGTCTCCCAGAGCTTTGTGATTATTGGACACCCCCACATATAGCTAGAAAACCATTCCCTTCCTTGTATTCCCCTTCCTCTATCATACTCACTGACCTCGGGTGGCTGGGGAGAGATGGGAGAGGGTACCTGCATGCTCCCAGTCTTGTTCCAAAGGGAAAATCATAAGCCCTTTTTACTCTTTACTCCTGCAAAAGCCAGGATCTTCCATGCTAAAGTGGAAGCAGCATTTTACTATAAAAAGACAAAAGCTCTGTCACTTTTGAGCTTAGACAAACATTTCTTCCCTGAGTATCGGCTTCCTTTGAGAGGGCTGATGATAACTGCCTGCTTTACATCACAGGCTGAGGTAAGGATAAAAACAAGAAGCTCAAGTGCAAGTCCTTCTGAACAGCAGCCACCAACCACGCAGGTGTGAAGATGGTACGGGACTGCAGTGCCAACACAGGCGGGACATTTACTGAGGACTGGTTCAGGACGTGGAACTTTGCTAAAAGCGGACAGGAGAGGCACTGGCTTTGGGGCAGCCTACTCCAAGGCACTACAATCATAAAACATACCCTCTAAAGAAAAGAGCTTCTGATCCAGAAAGCCTAACATGGGGTCTGTCACTTACTGGTTATGTACTTGAGATACAGAACTTCAGCTCTCTGAGCCTCAGTTTCGCTAAATGGAAAATGAAGCTCTGATCATCTACCTTGCAGGGTTGCTGTGAGGTTTAAATGAAAAGACTTGATGTAAAGTGCCAGCAAGATACCAGCAGAACAGCAGGGACTGAAGTGACACCTGGAACTATTCTTCTTATTATGAATGGGTTCATCTAAGTACTGCTTTTCCTGCAAAGAAGACATATGGATGCAACTCACCCTGGAATTCAAGAAGGAGAGAGGAATTGGCTGAGGCATCAGAGGGAAAGCCATTAGGTTCCCGGGCTGCTGAACTGTTCGATTTTGACTTTTCTTTCTAGAAAAGGAAAAAAAGAGGAATATGACAGAGCCAAGCAGGAGACCCACAGAGAGGGAGAAGGGCGCTATGTGAGATACCACAGAGCTCTGGAATCGGACTGAACAGGAATAACGACAACAGTGTGAGAATTCGGGACCCTAGGAATGACAGATCCTGGACAAGGTGTCCCCGACACTCAGTGTCTCTGCTCTATCTTGTAAAAATGGATCCTGCCAGCACTAATATCATGACTCAGAAGTGAGAGGCAGATACACAGGCTTCCACTAGAGCTCCCTTCTCTTCTGCTTTCTGCCCTGAGCAGAATGCTCTATCCCACCCTTCCCTATGTGGATGGAAGAGAAATACAGAGTAGAAGGATTCCTCTTTTGGTAGCACAGCAGGAAAAAGGGAAAAAATGGGCCTCTGACTGGACCCAGGAAGGAGTTGCTTTATATGTAATACAAGCAGTGACAGGACACAGGGGCCCTGCTAGCCTGATTACTGACCAATCAAGCCATCCATTCAGAATAATCACTCCATGTCTACCTCTACCTATAACACCATTTCCTTCCAGCAGGATGTAGGTTACACACGTGGGGAAACACAGTGCGAAGGTAAGCTCTAGCTTGCAAGGAATGAGTCCAACAGAAAGGAAATAAATCCATCCAAACATTTCCAAATAAGAGCATCCTAACAGCCGAAAGTTTAAATCTGTGAAATCTCAGATTTACTGATTTATACTTTTTATACATATCTATTTATTATACATGCATTTAACTTTGTTAATAACACTCAATCCACTCTGCAATCAATCGACTGCACATATTCATGGACAGCTTTCCCTTCACTTTTTTCATATGCAGACATGATTTTTTTTAAGATTTTATTTATTTATTTGGCAGAGAGAAACACAGTGAGAGAGGGAACACAAGCAGGGGGAGTGAGAGAGGGAGAAGCAGGCTCTCCACCAAGCTGGGAGCCCAATGCGGGGCTCCATCCCAGGACCTTGGGACCATGACCTGAGCCGAAGGCAGACGCTTAACGACTAAGCCACTCAGACGCCTCTGCAGACAGATTTTAATGCAATTACATTTCACCTTAACCACAGAAACTACACAAACACGATTTTTTTTTTAAGATTTTATTTATTTGACAGAGAGAAACACAGCTAGAGAGGGAACACAAGCAGAGGGACTGAGAGAGGGAGAAGCGGGCTTCCCGACGAAGCAGGAAGCCCGATGTGGGGCTCGATCCCGGGTCTCTAAGATCATGACCTGAGCCGAAAGCAGTCGCCCAACCAACTGAGCCACCCAGGCGCCCCACAAACACAATTTTTAAAAATTTATTTATTCAGAGCAAGCGTGCACTTGAGCAGGGGGAAGGGCAGTGGGAAAGGGAGAGAGAATCCCAAGCAGAATCCACACCAAGCAGCAAAGCCCAATGTGGGGCTCAATCCCACAACTGTGATCATGACCCAAGCCGACATCAAGAGTCGGACACCCAACCAAGTGAGCCACCCAGGCACCGCACTGAAAACTTAAATGTACACTGCATGGAGTTTGTGCCAATCTACTCTCATCAGTAATGTCCCATTCCCTTGGATCCTTCGTACTTCTTCACCAATTTCATCATCACTTCCAGTGTTCCTAATCTAGCTAGTCTATGCTGGTACCTTAGAAGATGGCACTCTACCAGGGGCCCCTGGAGGGCAGATAAACATAGTGGCCTCAGCGAACACTGGGAGAAGTCCTTGGGAGACACAAAGGGAGCTGAGTCCCGGGCAGGGAGAATTTGAATTAGGAAAGAGCCAAGGGCTTACATGTGAGAAATGGGTTAGGGTGAGGAGGGGCTTTCTACCAGGGCTCCCCGCTCCACTCCCCATGCCCAAGAGATTTAACGTCCTGACCTTTGGCCCTTGTGGGTAATGGCACCACTAGATCCAGGACTGGATAAAAAATCAAGAGTGGCTCCACAGCTCCCCTAACTTTTACCCACCAGCTCCCTGAGGCTGGCAGTGACAAGGAAGGATGGTACTCCAAGAAAAAGGTAGCACCTGAAAGACTGGTACTAGGGAGTTCCCTGGGAGGGGAAGAGGAGGGGGGTAAGGGAAAGGCTAAATGCACTGAGAGGAAGGAAAACCACAGCCTGGGCTTATACCCTCCCTCAGTTACACATTGCTAGCCAAGGCAGCTCAGAGTCCCTGGGGAGTGCACAGAAAAAACAAGCCAGACACTGGAAGAAACAAGCACCATTAAAGACAATAAACAGAACAAGCTATACCAAAAGGAGGAGACTAAGAGGACACAAGAATTTTAATAAAACAGTAAGTCTCGGGCACCTGGGTGGCTCAGTTGGTTGGGCGACTGCCTCTGGCTCAGGTCATGATCCTGGAGATCCGGGATCGAGTCCCACATCGGGCCTCCTGCTTGGCAGGAAGCCTGCTTCTCCTTCTCTCCCTCCCCCTGCTTGTGTTCCCTCTCTGGCTGTGTTTCTCTGTCAAATAAATAAAATCTTAAAAAAAAAAACAAAAAAAAAAAACAAAAAACAGTAAGTCTTGGGGTGTCTGGGTGGCTCAGGTGGTTGAGCATCTCACTCTGATTTTGGCTCAGGTCATGACCTCTGGGTGATGAGATGGAGCCCCTCACTGGGCTCGGGGTGGAGTGTGGAGCCTGCTTAGGATTCTTTCTCTCCCTCTCCCTCTGCCCTCCACCACCACCCCCCAACTCATATGTGGCACTCTCTCTCCCTTAAAAAAAAATGAAAAGAAAAAAAATTTTAAAACATAGTGTCTCCTCAGAAAGATAAAGATGACTGGAAAGTTGTTTTGAAGAACCACCAACCAGGGAAATTTGGTATGATTAACTGTTGAAAATAAAAATTAAGTGACTGAATCTAGTAGCAGAAATAGATACAGCTGAAAACAAGCAAAAACTTGGTTGAGAAAACAGAATACATGAGAAAAGAATGAAGAGATGAAATAAATAAGAAAGGGAAAAATAAAGAAGCTAGATATGAACATCACAGGATATTCTTACAGAAGTTCTAGAAGAGCAAAAGCAGGGAAGAAATTCGAGAAGTTTCCAGGAATACAAGAGGACCACCTAGAAAGAATTCAGAAGAATTAGACTGATAACAAGATTGTTCAATAGCAATACCAGAAGCACAATTGAGTAATAGTCTCAAAATGCTGAAATAAAACCTAGAATTTCAGATGCAAGTAAAATGATCAGTTAAACATAAAAAATGAAACAAAACAAAGATATTTTCAAGAGCAAAAAGATATTTTCAGAGAGTTTTCTCCACAAAAGCTCTCTTTGACAAAACTCTTGAAGAATACGCTGCAACAAGAAAAGAAATGAATCTAGGAGAAAGCAATAATAGATAAATGAAAGAGTATATAATATATAACATTTACTTTGTTTAAGCAATGACTAAAACAAGAAATAGTTGTAAAAACTGAAATATCGGAAACTGAATATCTGATTTGAAATTCTAGTCAAAACTAAGGACAGAATAAGGATGGAAGGGGGGCCGGTGAAGGAAAAGTAGTTAAAAATGTGTTACAGGTGTTACCAGGTTTCAAGGGTAAATGCAGATTTTGATAAGTTTCATACATTCACAGGGAAGAATAGTAAGTATAAGTCTTATTAAGTTAGAGATAAGCAACAGAAAAATGAAAACAGAATGAAGAACTTTCAGATCAACAAAAAAAATTTTGTCTAGCCATCACGAGGCAAAGAAAGGGGAAAAAAGAGTGTATTATGGCAAAAATCTTTGTCCATAGTAATAGAATTTTGGGTGGTCACACTTTCCCAGCCATCCTGGCCACTAGATGTCATACAAGCTATTACAAACACACATAGTAAATACGTATGTCCTGAGGCAATTTTTAGGAGACTCCTACTACAATTCATGAAAATTCCATCCACCCATCCTTCTACTCCTCTGCTAGTTAGAACCTAAATGTGTAGAATGAATGGCTGTATCTTGACCTTGGTCAAAACTGGAGCAGAGGCGGGGTGCCTGGGTGGCTCAGTGGTTGAGCCTCTGCCTTCGGCTCAGGTCATGATCCCAGGGTCCTGGGATCAAGCCCCACATTGGGCTCTCTGCTCAGCAGGGAACCTGCTTCCCCCTCTCTCTGCCTGCCTCTCTGCCTATCTGTGATCTCCCTCTCTGTCAAATAAATAAATAAAATCTTTAAAAAAAAAAAAAAACTGGAGCAGAGGAATGGGGAGTTACTGAATGGATATAGAGTTTAGTTTTGCAAGATGAAGAGACTAGAGATTGAATGCACAAAGTTAATGTACTTAATACCACTACACTGTACACTTAAATATAAAAAAAATACACTGTACACTTAAAAAATGGTTACAATGGTAAATTTTATGGTATATTAAACTAAAATTAATAGTTATTCCTCTCTAAAAACGTTAAAAAAAAAAAAGGCAGAAAACTTGGACAAAACTTGAGCCCTGGGGATTTCTGGAGCAGAACCACACCAGTCCTGGACTACAATGCTTCTAAGCATTAGCCTTAGAGAACTAAGAAAAAGAGTAAAAGAAACTTCTTAAACCATTGCTACTTGGAGTTTTCTGTCACCCACAGCGAAACCTAATGCTAATACACCCAATGAACAAAAAACATGAAACAGGTGACAAAAAAGAATTTTAAGACATACTAACCAAACATAAATCAAAAAGAGACAGGATAGAAATTGTAGTATCAAATAAAATCAAATTTGAGGAGAAAAAGTTTTGGATATAAAGGACATTACATACTGGTAAAATGAATGACAGGTCAAGATGACATAATAATAATGGCATAATCATATAAATAAATCAAAAACAGAGCTTCAAACACAACATGACAAGTGACTCATCAGCCATAAAGAAGAAAATATATCTGCAATTTCACACACGCTTCTCAGAAATATAATTGGACAAACACAAAAAATATAAGCAAAGATGCAGAAGATTTGGGATAACAAAAAATGTTTCAATTGTTTAATTTCGTACCTAGAGAGTATATTTCTTTTAATCACGAGTGGTCCAAAAATCAATTATGTACCAGACCAGATCACAAAAAAAGTCCCAATAATCCCAAAGAACTAATATCCTACCAATTCAATAAAATCAGTACACCAATTTTATTTTATTTATTTTTGTAAGATTTTACTTATTTATTTGACAGAGAGATCACAAGTAGGCAGAGAGAGAGGAGGAAGCAGGCTCTCCGCCGAGCAGAGAGCCCGATGTGGGCCTCGATCCCAGGACCCTGAGATCATGACCTGAGCTGAAGGCAGAGGCTTTAACCCACTGAGCCACCCAGGTGCCCAAGTACACCAATTTTAAAAAGATAGTTAATAATCTCACATATCTAGAAATTAAAAATCATTCTATTAGTGTTGCTTCAGCAGCACACATACTCCAAAAAAAAAAAAAAAAAAAAAATCATTCTGTTATATCAACTTTGGATTAAAGAGGAAACCAAAGAGGAACTTACAAAAAGCTTAGAACTTAATTACACCATCAATGACATTTTGACATTCATATATGTCAAAATTTGGGAAAAGACTAAAGTGAAATGTATTTTATTTTTAACTAATCTCTACACCCAACATGGGCCTCAAACTCACAACCTTGAGATCAAGAGTCACATGCTCTATGGATTGAGCCAGCTGGGTACCCTAAAAGCAAATATATTTTTTTAAAAAAGAAGGGGTGCCCATCTGGCTCAGTTGGAGAAGTAACTGAATCTTCATCTTGGGATTGTGAGTTCAAGCCCCATGATGGCCATATAGATTACTTAAATAAATAAAATTTTAAAAAATATATAAAAAGGGGCACCTAGGTGGCTCAATTGATTAAGCATCTAATTTCAGCTCGGGTCATAATCCCAGAGTTCTGGGTTCAAGTCCCCGCACAGGGTTCCTTGCTCAGAAGGGAGCCTGCTTCTCCCTTTTTCTCAGCTTACCATTCCCCCTGCTTATGCGCTCTCTCTCCCTCTCTCTCTCTCTGTCAAATACATAAGTAAAGGGGCCCCTGGGTGGTTCAGTTGGTTAAGTGACTGCCTTCAGCTCAGGTCATGATCCCGGAGACCTGGGATCGAGTCCCACATCGAGCTCCCTGCTCGGCAGGGAGCCTGCTTCTCCCTCTCCTCCCTATCTCAGTCCCCCTGCTTGTGTTCCCTCTCTGGCTGTGTTTCTCTCTGTCAAATAAATAAAAATCTTAAAAAAAAATACATAAGTAAAATCCTTAAAATATAAATGAAAGAGAAAAAAAAAGGGAAAAAAAAAGCCTAGAAAAAAAGAGCTAAGTTCAATATAAGGCATTAGAAAAAGAACAACAGAGTCAACCCAATTACAACGGCAAAAACTAATGAAATACAGAGCAAAGCAAACAAAAAAAAGGTCGACAAAAATTACAACTTTTTCTTTTTTAGATTTTATTTATTAATTTGGCAGAAAGCGATATGGCGTGCACATGCACACAGCGGAGGGAGAAGCAGCCAGAGGGAGAGGGAGAAGCAAGAAGCCCGATGCAGGGCTCCATCTGAGGACTTTGAGATCATGACCTGAGCTGAAGGCAGATGCTTAACTGACTGAGCCACCCAGGTGTCCTGGATCCATAACATTTTTTAAACTTTAGGAAGTCTTAAAGACTTTAGGAAAGACAATAAACCAGATCATATTATGGAAAAAACACAAATAACATGTGAAAAAGGTAAAATAATTACCAATATAAGATACTTTAAAGTACATAAGAATATGACAAATAGCTATACATCAGCACATGTGAAAATTCTGATCAGTGCTCAAGGTATTGCTGGCATCTGAACAGGCCAATTAATTCCTCCTTATACAAGACTGAGTCATGCACTGCCAAAAGTTTAGCATTACTGGCCAAATGAAAAGTGCCCTGTCTCATTTCTAAACACAATTGAGGAAATGAAGAAAAGGGAAGGTCCTAGCACTGAACCCTATTAAAGAACCAATGGCCTATTTGCAATGGATAAATTTCTAGGAAATACATAAAATGCAAAATAAGTACCAAAAACAGAGAAAATTTAAATGTATCAATTACCATTAAAACTACCATGATGATAATCAACATCCCTTCACCCAAGGCCCAGAAAATACTAAAGGTGACTTCTACCAAACTTTCTCATTTTATACCAGTTGCTCTAGAAATCAAAAGATGGGAAATTGCCTAATTTGTTTTAGGAGGTGAATGTAATCTTAATAACGTAACAAGGTAAAGATAGCATAATAAAAGAAAATCTAGACTAATTTCACTTATGAACCAGATACAAATATCTTAAATAAAATATCTGTGAACTGAACACTACATTCTATGGGGGAGAAAGAAAGCCTATCCAAGTAGAATTTCTCATACACATACAAGAATGTAAAAGTTTCAACACAGAAACTTTATTAATATAATTCACCATATTAATATATTATAGATTAGAGGAGAAAAATTACATGGACATTTCAGTAAATGCAGGAAAGGCAGCTGAATAAAGTCCAACGTCTATTAATAATTTTTAATGAATCTTAGGAAACTAAAAAGAGAAGGGAATTTTTGTTTTGATAAAGGCTATTTTCCGAAAAACCTACAGCAAAAGAAAAAATCTGTCCTACTTAGTATTAGTTAAGTACTGAATGTATTATAACTTATTATAACTTAGAATAAATTATATAGAAATTAATATAATTTAGTGTAATAGTATAAATAAAAGTAACTCTAACCCAGGACGAAATAAACAACAAAAGAGAATGGAGGGCACCTGGGTGGCTGAGTGGGTTAAAGCCTCTGCCTTCAGCTCAGGTCATGATCTCAGGGTCCTAGGATCGAGGCCCACATCAGGCTCTCTGCTCACAGGGAGCCTGCTTCCTCCTCTTTCTCTGCCTGCCTCTCTGCCTACTTGTGATCTCTCTCTCTCTCTCTGTCAAATAAATAAATAATAAAATCTTTAAAAAAAGAGAGAATGGAGAGCTCAAAAAGAGATCTAGATATGAATTTGGCACACAATAGAGTTGACATCACAAATCAAGAGAAAGGATAGGTTATTTAGCTATTAGATAGCTCTCTGTATGATGGAAAATTAAAATTAGATTCATATATCTCCATCATTAAAAAAAAAAAGATGGAGATGTTCTTTATGACCATGCAATGGAGAATAATTCTGAAACGAGAGTCAAAATGCAAAAACTTTAAGAAAAAAATTGATTAATCTGACACAAAAAAATTAAAGGCCTATTACTGTCAAAGTTATCAGAGGCGACATGTCAGACAGAGATACCTACAAGGTAAAAATCTGACCAGAGCTTTCTGTATCTAGGATATCAATGAATTCTGTGAATCAGAAAGGTAAAGACAGGAAACTCAATATAAAAATATGCAAAAGAACAGAAGAGGATATTTAAATGGATAAAAAGGAAATCTGAATGGAAATCTGAAGAGATGAAATCATCCACCTCACGAGGAGTAATCAGGGATATGTAAAATAAGCAAAGAGATCTAGCAGACTGGCAGGACTGATAGTACCATA
The DNA here is from genome assembly GCA_004023965.1 of Spilogale gracilis. NCBI lineage: Eukaryota > Metazoa > Chordata > Mammalia > Carnivora > Mephitidae > Spilogale > Spilogale gracilis. The sequence goes on from PITA01010449.1 coordinate 41,333, forward strand.
TGCTGGTGAAGTTGTACAAATGGGAAGCCCCTGGCACTCCTGTGGAAGTGTACTAATTATACTGGTGCAGCCCTTCTGGGGAGATCAGACAGCAGCTGGTTTTTGTTGTGGTTTTTTGTTCGTTTTTTGTTTTTTAAGATTTTATTTATTTATGTGACACGGAGAAAGCACAAGCAGGGGGAGAAGCAAGAAAAGAGAAGGGAGAAGCAGGCTCCCCACTGAGCACGGAGCCCGACACGGGCTTGATTCCAGAACCCCAGGATCATGACCCAAGCAGAAGGCAGACGCTTAGCCAACTGAGCCACCTCGGGCAGCAGTTATTAAAAGCAATTGGTATGTACAGCCTTAATAGCAACCCCACTCCTGGGCACCTGCCCCACAAGTCATCCAGAAGACATAAGGGATGTCCACTGCAGTCATTTGTGCTCCCAAAAAGCTGGAGGCAACACAGAGAAACAGACCCATACTCAGACACTTGAAATATGAAAAAGGGTGGGGGGGTGCCTGGGTGGCTTAGTTGGTTCGGCGACTACCTTTGGCTCAGATCATGATTCCAGGGCCCTAGGATGGAGCCCCATGTCCGGCTCCCTGCTCTGTGGGGAGCCTGCTTCTCCCTCTCCCACCTCCCCTGCTTGTGCTCTCTCTCTCAGATAAATAAATAAAATCTTTAAAAAAGAAACAAACAAACAAACAAACAAACAAACATGACAAAGGTAGTTCTACAGAGTGGGAGGAAAAGAACAGTTTTTCAGTAAATGGCACTGAGACAAATGCACATCCAGGTGGAAAAAAATGAAATAAGGCTCCTACTTCAAAATACACAAAAATCAATGCCAAGTGTGTTATAAAGAAGAAATAAATAATGAACCTGTAGAAGACTATATGGAAGAATATCTTTGTGGCCTCAAAAGAAAAGAAATCAAAACATTTCAAAGTACTAATTACAAAGAAAAAGATTATTTTGTCTACATTAAAATTATCAACTTCTGTGACTCAGGCAGCCTAAAGAAAGTGCAAAGGCAAGCCATGGAATGGAAAAGATTTACCTAGTATGTAATCAGTAAAGAATTTGTATCTGGAACACAGAGAATTCCTACAAGTCATAAGGAAAAAACAATCAAATGAATTAAAGAGGCACTTCCTGAAACAAGAAATTCAAAAGGTTCAATCCTGAACGTTGAAAAGGTTCTCAATCGTGTTAGTAATTACATTCTTAGTCACCAAACTATAATCAGAAAATATCTTTATATAAATAACGACACCAACCGTTGATGAGGATTCAGAGCTATGAGAACTCTCCTATTTCTGATGGGAATACAGACTGGTACGATCACTTTGAGAAACAGTTTAGCATTAGCACTATAGGTCAACATGTGCATACTCTAAGACCCAGCAATTCCACTCCTAGGAATATATCCTAGGAAAATCCACACATTTGCTGACCCACATACCGAATAAGAACCACAGAAGCATTATTTCTATTACCTGAAGCTAGGAATAACCCAAATGTCCATCTACAGGAGGCTCAGAGAGGTAAATCATGGCACAGGCCTATAATAAAATTCCATACAGCACCGAAAAGGGACAAATGGCTCCAAAGACAACATGGATGAATTTTACAAACATAATACTGAGCAAAAAAAGACACACAAAATAGATCATTTATGATGCTATTTATATAAAGTTAAAGAAGTGTTTACAAATGAGGAGAGAAGTGGTAAGAGAAGCAAAAGTAGGAGAAAGACTTCCTCTGGCAAAGGAGGAGAATCTGGGAAGAGTCAAGCAGAGGTCTCTGAGGAAGTTGGCAATGCCGTATTTTTTGACCTGGATGATTTTAACAAGGGTACTGGCTTTATGTTTCTTCATTATGCCATATATTTACATTTTATATATTTTCTGTATGTGTTTTTGAGCTTTTTGAAAACAATCAGGGAAAAAAAGTTGGAGACAATCTGGTTGTTTATCACTCAAGGAAGGTGTAGATAAATGTGGTCACTGCATGTAAGAACACAATGCAAGATTCAAAGTAGTAACTCTACTTACAATTACAGAAACTCAGACAGTTCTTAAAAACAAGGCTGAACAAAGGAAAAGAAACAAGTTTTAGCACAATGCTTTATAAAATTTAAAATACAAACATCAAAAAATGCTATGTATTTTTCTTCTTTTTTTTAAAGATTTATTTATTTTAGGTGGCGCCTGGGTGGCTCAGTTGGTTAAGCGACTGCCTTCGGCTCAGGTCATGATCCCAGAGACCCGGGATCGAGCTCCACATTGGGCTCCCTGCTCGGCGGGAAGCCTGCTTCTCCCTCTCTCACTCCCCCTACCTTTGTCATGTTTGTTCCCTCTCTGGCTGTGTTTCTCTCTGTCAAATAAATAAAATCTTTAAAAAGAAAAAAAAAAAGATTTATTTATTTTAGAGAGTGTGAGAGAGACAAAGCAAGAGCACATGAGCAGGAGGGACAGAAGGGAGAGAAAATATGAAGCAGACTCCACACTGAGTGCAGAGCCCAACACGGGGCTGGATCTCACAACCCTGAGATCATGACCCAAGCAGAAACCAAGAGTTGGATACCCAACTGACTGTACCACCCATGTGCCCCAATGCTATGTAATTTTTAAGAATACACTACTATCCACATAAGCCCATGGAAGAGGAATTAGAAAAGTATATATACATATAAAACACATATAATACACTATAGTGGACAGCTAATCAGGTAAGAGCAGGAGTTAGCAAACTTTTTCTTACAGTGCCAGGTAAGAAATATTTTAGGCTTTGCAGGAGTTTAGGTCTTATGGCAACTATTCAACTCTGCCATTATTAACTCAAAAGCAGACACAGACAATGAGGAAACCAATAAGCACAGCTGTGTTCCAATAATACCATACTGACAATCACAAGGAGCATGGCTGGGCTATGGTTCACCAAGCCTTAGAAAAAAGGAATGGGTTAAGAAAAGGGATTAAAGGGGGGAAATAGTAAAGAAAGAGAGGCTTTGCACGGATCAACCACACAGGGTGCCTTGAAGTACTTTCAACTCAATTTTGGGAAATAAATTCCTTCATAATTAAGAGACAATCCAGGAAAGAACAAAAGGAAATAAACAGTACCTTTTTGTTGTTTTGATTTTCTTCCACACTTACCTCCTTGCTATCTGTCACAGGAACCCATTTAAATATCCTAAGGGACGTGTCACCCACAGTCACCCACTTTTTCTCCCTGAAAGTAAAACATTTCTTAAAATGGATAATGAAACAGACTTTTTATTCATAATGTGATTTTTCTACTTCGCAGCAGATCATTCCTTCAATCTTTTTAATTTTTTTTTTTACCAATATATTGGATAGCCTAGAAGAAATGGGTACATTTTTATTTTTTTTTATTTTTTTTAAAAGATTTTATTTATTGGGCACCTGGGTGGCTCAGTTGTTTAAGCGACTGCCTTCGGCTCGGGTCATGATCCCAGAGACCTGGGATCAAGTCCCACATCGGGCTCTCTGCTCGGCAGGAAGCCTGCTTCTCCCTCTCTCACTCCCCCTGCTTGTGTACCCTCTCTAGCTGTGTTTCTCTCTGTCAAATAAATAAAATCTTTAAAAAAAAAAAAAAAGATTTTATTTATTTATTTGACAGAAAGATCACAAGCAGGCAGAGAGGCAGGCAGAGAGAGAGGAGAAAGCAGGCTCCCTGCTAAGCAGAGAGCCTGTTGCGGGCCTCAGTCCCAGGACCCTGAGATCATGACCTGAGCAAAATGCAGAGGCTTTAACCCACTAAGCCACCCAGGCGCCCAGAGTTTTTTAAATTTAAGTTTCTTTTATTTCAGTCATGTCTACACTCAATGTGGGGCTCAAACTCACAACCCCGATGTCTTCCAACTAAGCCAGCTAGGTGCCACAAGCTCCTTCAATCTTAAATGTCTTCTAAACTTCTTTTCCATCAAATTGTCCCTATACCCTACCTTGTAAAATCATCCCTTCCAGAAATACTTCTCTTCAAATTCCTTTGGCTCTGAACCCCCGACTTGACTTTTCTCAGTGTACCAAAGCCCTTTTTATCTCACATACTACACCCATATTGAGTACCAGCACATTTTCACACTCAGGTTTCTACCTGGCATTATTTCTTTATTTTTCAAAATGTAATTCAACTCCACTGTATTTATAAAGCCCTATTACACAAGGCCCTACATGAGATAAAGAATGTGTAAGATACAGTCCTGCATAGCAGCACATAGGAATAAAAAAATAAGGACAACACCGTGACACATGAAGGTGATAAGGAAGTTGAGAAGAAGGCTCAAAGACAGTAAGACTGGGCTATGGCATGAAAGGAGAATTCCTAGGACTTTTGTGGGACTATGGTTGAAACATGATTCCACTTAGAAATAAACGCAGGTGCAGGATAGAGCACTTCAGTCTTACACTGGTTTCTGAAAGAGGTGAAGACTGAGCCATGCAAAGACTCCTTTAAGATTTTATCTTACAGAGAAAGTTACTTTGAGACAATAAAAAAAATAAGCCTAAAAAAAATTTCCCCCATTTGGGGAAATCCAAGTGACATTCTTGAATAAGGACCAAATTATGGACAAGCAGAGTTGGGGAGCCTGAAGTACGACTTCTGAACATTTCAAGTCCAAATGTCAGGTTACAAAAAAGCAAAAAAAAAATTAACTGTTGTGACTGCTGATAATTGATGATGCTGTTCAGCAAACAGAAAGAAGAATGAACTACAGACTTAGGAAATTAAAATTAATTCCTGGACAGACTGGTCCACTTCCTCATCTATTCAACAAATAATATACATGACCCTGTGCTAGACCCTAGGCACACAGGCAGCAAGATGTGCCATGCCCAGCTTCACAGAGCCTCATTCCAAATGGAACCAGACATCAAACAACTCATTTCACAGTCACTTAATCATCAGGTTTGACCACATCTAAAATTGCCACTTCTGTGAAGTTAAAAAGTCAAACATAGGAACTGCCTTATGATTCAATCTAACACAATTGTGGAAAATTCTATGAAGGGGGCCTGATTTAGATTAGTGGTCTTGAAAGGTGTCCCTTGAGAAACCAATTTTTATGTAGAGCTAGGAGTTAATGAGAGGAGGAGGAGAGGGTAGAGGATGTGAGGCAGGATGTTGCTCCAGCTGAAAGATGACCAGCAACACCCAGAAAGAGAGCAGTTTGAGCCAGTCTGGTAAGGCACCAACCACCATCTTTGGTCTTTAATCTAAAAGCAAAGAAGAGGTCACTGAAGCATTGTTTCTATACCAGAGGAATGCTAAGATACTATTTACTGGTGAGAAAAGTGAAATCACTCTGAGTGCAAATGGACTGGGTAATGGGTAAAGAGTTGAAGCAGGCTAAGAGTTCCAGGTAAGAGAGAATGATCATCTGGCCTAGGCTTGGGGGAGGGGGGGGTGTAGGCAGAAATGGCCAAAAGGGAAAGGTGTGGTCATTCCTCCGTTTCACCAAAAAACCCTAGGAGGATTAGATTTGGAGGCGAAAAAATCATTACTTATTTAACTAATATTTAGGAGTACCAACTACATATAAAACTCTTATATACAAAGAGATAAGGAATTTGTGGGGAAATGAACAAATTAACATGCAAAAAAAAAAATCCAAGGTAATGATGTCCTCTATAGTGGGTGGAGGTGAAGGCTTCCTGGAGGCAGTTAACCCCAATCTGCGCTTTAAAACTATTACTAGTAGTCAGTCAGAGAAAAGGACTCAAGAAATTGGAGCAAAGAGTTGGCTGTTAAACTTCAATGTGATAATGCATCGGAGTTCCTGATACAAAATACATGGTCAACCGGCCGTGCAATGAACATTACACAAGCCGATTCCAAGAGAGTAGGTCTTGACTCCTTCACCAAAAACTCGCAGCACCAAGACGGGGAGACGGGGGGGGGGGGGGGGGGGGGGGGGGAGTCGGGGGAGCCTACCCAGTTGGCTCCGTGTGGACCAGTATTGGGGGGAAAAGAGGGATTTTTATTTCGATGACCACGTCTGCTCTCGTGACAAGTAGGTTTAGCGAGAAGCTCTCACCAAACTTAAAACTAGTCAATACGGATAGCGCTCGGTACGGCTGGCGGGAAACTCCCAGAGATTGTTAGCTATTATACTGGGCAGTTCAGAACGTGCAAGGCCTGAGACCCGCGGCCGCGGGGAGGAAGCCGCAAGGTCCTACGTGCGAGCCGGGATACGCAGCCCCAGTGCAGGCGGAAGCCCGCAGCCCCAAGCCGGCAGCCCTGCCGGTAGACTGGCGGCCCTTGGGCAGGTGGGCGGGCCCGCGAGCCGGGCGACCCCCTGATTGGTGAAAGCCGGCGCGCCCTCTGACCTCACGCCGACGCGAGCTGCACCCTCCTCCCGCATTCTCGCGCTCCCCCCTCCCCCCCAAGCGTTTGCCGGTCGGCTCCCACCAGGCTAGCTGGTGCCGCGCTCCTCCCGGCCTGGGCAGGCGACCCCGCCGGCACCCTCGGGCCCGGCCCCTCACCATTTCCGCACTTTCTCGATGGCCGCCATCACCTTCTTGATGTCGTCCTTGGCCCGACTGCGGGTCTCGGCCCGGACCGACCGGCCCGACATGGCGGCAGAGGGAGCGGCGGGGGTCGGGGCACTGCTCCCAAGACACGGGGAATCGCGCGCCTCACGCGCCGCCCGCCCGCCGCAGCAGCGTCACCGCGGCCGTCGCCCCCTCCGTGCGCGCGTGCGCGAGAGAGCGCGCGCACCCGCCCGCCTCTTGGGGCTCGAGGTCTCAGCGCGCCTGCGCGCTCCGCCCCGGGCGGCCCTCCCTGGGCGCCTTGGGAGTCCCCTCCGTCCCCAAGCAGGCGTGGGTGCGCGGCGGGCTAGCGGGCAGGCGGCACGTGCTGCGGGTAAAGCGAGGTGCGAGGCGCTCCTAGTGAGGTCCCTGGCTCTCGGGGTTTTAAGGTTGGCACTTTTGTCCTTTGGCCATGGTTGCTGCCTTTACCTATGTTTTATGCACTTGACCCTAATGGGCACGCGTTTCTGTTGCCTCTCATCTCAAGCATCCTCGCTTTCCAGTTAATACTGCTGTGCTCCAACCACAGAATTTCACACCTTTCTTCAGTTTACCTTCCGAACTTTACACACACCTGTAGCTGGAATTCTCTCATTGCTTTACCTGGTGAACTGACCACTTACTTTTCTAACATCCAGATCCAACTCAGAGAAGCCTTCCCCTGATGTCCTTGGGTTCCACTTAGCACTCTACATCACTGTCTAATACAATTCAGTAATTGTTAACTGAGTGGTGCCTGCGTCGTACAAGGCTATCTGGTCGATGCTGAGGACAAAATCTGGGTTTTTGCCTTCAGAGAGCTTCCAGTTTAGAAAAACATGCAGATCAGAAAACGGGTGTTTAAAATGCCTTTTTATAAATGATGGGTTAAAATAAGTTCAAGGTGCTATGGCAGGCCCAATCCAAATGAGGGGTGTCCAGAGGCTTCTGGGAAAACAAACTTGAAGCTGACCTCTGAAAACAGGATATGTGCAGGGCCTGTGTCCACACATTGTAGAGCATGCTCAAATATTTGCATGAATGTTTAATTTTAAGTGCAGCTCCCTTGGGCGCCTGGGTGGCTCAGTGGGTTAAAGCCTCTGCCTTCAGCTCAGGTCATGATCTCAGGGTCCTGGGATGGAGGCCCACATCAGGCTCTCTGCTCAGCAGGGAGCCTGCTTCCTCTTCTTTCTCTGCCTGTCTCTCTGCCTAATTGTGATCTCTATCTCTGTCAAATAAATAAAAAATATTAAAAAAAAAAAAGTACAGCTCCCTTGCTCTCCCCCGCCCCCCCACACACACAGGCATTTATTGATCCCTGCAGTATTTAGGGAAGGTCATATAGTAACTGCCTCAGGAAATCTAAAGGAGGCAGGTGACAGTTTGCATTGATTAGTTGGTAGTGGCTACTTCTCTCCCCTCTAGAGAAACTTCCTTCTGTGTGCCCCAGAGAAATACCTAGCTAGGGCGCCTGGGTGGCTCAATGGGTTAAAGCCTCTGCCTTCTGCTCAGGTCATGATCTAGGGTCCTGGGATCAAGGCACACATGGGGCTCTCTGCTCAGCAGGGAGCCTGCTTCCTCCTCTCTCTGCCTACTTGTGATCTCTCTGTGTGTCAAATAAATAAATAAAATCTTTAAAAAAAAAAGAAAGAAAGAAAGAAGAAAGAAAGAAGAAAGAAAGAAAGAAAGAAAGAAAGAAAGAAAGAAAGAAAGAAAGAAAGGCCTAGCTAATTCTGAACTTGACACAGCCTCTGTGTTCAGGCTTTCGTGACTAACTGACACCACAATTTGATAAGCAGATACTGTCTTGCTAATGAGAGGCCCGGGAATAACATCTGCTTGACAGAGGACTGGAAGAGCTGAACCAGTATTTGGAGGGACAGGATGATTCTAGAACTAATGGGATCAAAGGTGGCACATCTGTTTCTCAAGCCCAGATGATCCAAAATAACTCTTTAAGTAGTGCCTGAGCACTTGTTATATGCCCTACGGCATATAGGACACTGTGTTATGCCAAGATGAGTAAGACACACTCCCTGCCCTTGAGGTGAGGGTAAGGAAAGCAGGAGGAAAAGAAAACACAAGGCAGAGCATGGTAAGTGTCCTGAAAGAGGCCAGCTCTCCAGGATTCCCCAATCTGTTCACAGATCCCCCTGGTGTAAGTACACGGCTTAACAACCCCTCTATCACCCTTGTCCAAGTGCTGGCCAGCCTCCCTGCTGATGTTCTTGCCTGCAGCTTCTGTCTATCCAAGGCCCACTGCTCCTTCCAGCAATGTGCTAGCATCCTACACCCATCTCTCCTCCAGCCCACCCTGCTAATCAGCCACCGCCGTCAGGCCATCCTCTGCCCTGAACACCCAATGAGCTCCCTGTTTTCTGCCCACATTTGTCCACCTAGCCATATTCCCCACCTCATCTCTACTGGTGCTCTCTGCATAAGAGAATGATCAAAGTAGGTACCCACGGGCCACACTAATGCCCTCTGTTGACATCTTTTTCTTTAAAAAAAAAAAAATGCACCTTGGGGCACCTGGGTAGTTTATTTGGTTAGGTGTCTGACTCTTGATTTCAGCTCAGGTCATGGTCTTGGTGTCCTAGGATCAAGCCCCGTGTTGGGCTCCGTGCTCAGTGAGGATTGAGATTCTCTCCCTCTCCTCCTGCCCCTCCCTCTGCTCTCTCTCTAAAATAAATAAATCTTTAATTTTTTTTAAAAAATTGCATCTTGATATTTTCTAGGTGAAAGCCCTGTGCTAGATGCTGAAGTGGATACAGAGATGAGCCAGCCTGGAACCTGCCTCAGGCAACCTGCACTCCGGGCAGTGACTTCCCCTCTCAGGGTAAAAGCTACGGTGGCCCACAATGCCCCACCTGTCCCCTCACCTCTTTGCTTCCTATAACTCTACCCTTTGCTGTCTCTGCTCCAACCATACTGGCCTTCTTTGCTCATTTGAAAACATCCAGTAAAGTTCTTGCCTCACGGCCTTGGCACTACAGGCCCCCTTATCTGAAACACCCACTCCTTATATATTTCATGGCTCACTCTCTCACATCTTTCAGATCTTTAGTCATATAGTATCTTCTCAATGCAGTCTTTCCTAGCCACCTATCCATCCCTCCACTCACTATCCCCCTTCCACAATTTATTTTTCTCCAGAGCATTCATCACCCCCTGAAATACTATTTTTCTTGTCTCCCTTGCTTATTATCTATCTATCTATCCTATTTTAAGTAGTTCTGAGAAGGTACAACATTATCTGTTTCATTTTGTTAATGATTATCCCTAGTTGCATCTAAAGCAGAGCCTAGAGGTGCCTGGCTGGCTCAGTGGGTAGAGCATGCGACTCTTGATCTCCAGGTTGTGAGTTCAATCCCCATGTTGGGTGTAGAGATAAGTTAAAAACAAAATCTTGAAAAAAATAAAATAAAATAGAGGCACCTGGGTGGCTCAGTTGGTTAGGCGACTGCCTTCGGCTGTGGTCATGATCCTGGAGTCCTGGGATCAAGCCCCACATCGGGCTCCCTACTCAGCGGGAAGCCTGTTTCTCCCTCTCTCACACCCCCTGCTTGTGTTCCCTCTCTAGCTGTGTTTCTCTCTGTCAAATAAATAAATAACATCTTTTAAAAAAATTAAAATAAAATAATAAAAAAAAATAAAACATAGCCTGGTATTCAGTAGGTACTCGTTACATATTTGAGTGAATGCCCAACCTCAATGCACCCTCTTCCATGAAGCCTTCCCAGATCACTCTGAGCAGGAAGAAGGATCCCTCCCTTCCCTGAACCTTCACAGGACCCTGAACATAGTATGTATTACACTCAGCAGCAGGGATTTCCAGGGAAGGCAAGAAAAGCCACCCTGAGGACCACATGACACTGGATACATGTATTCATATGCTCCTGAAGACCCTATCTTTAACCACAATTGGTAGTTCTTGTACTTGTCATTTGCTCCTTATGATCTGCTCTTCCCTGAAGTGTCAGTCCTGTGAGGGTTAGGACCCTGTGGTCAAGTTCACCATTATGTCCCCAATGCCTGGCATGACACTGAGCACAGGGAAGGTACTTACTTAAAGAGAAATTGGAAGAATGAATGAATGAATGAATGAACGAATGCCCTTCTTTCCCAAAGGGCCCACATTAGCTGCACTCTCTCTCCCTGCCCTGTCCACGTGACCTGTAGAGCACCCTGCTTTCTCTGTCAGAGCAATGTAGCCCCACTGCACTGCTCAGTCTCCCTCAACCAGCACACATGCCCAAGGCCCAGCACACCTGTGATAACCACAGCTCCTATTAATTTTTTTAAAGATTTACTTTTTTAAAAAGATTTTATTTATTTATTTGAGAGAGTGTGTGAGAGAGAGCGTGAGAGAGGAGATTATCAGAGGGAGAAGCAGACTCCCCGTGGAGCTAGCTGGGAACCCAGTGCAGGACTCGATCCCGGAACTCTGGGATCATGACCTGAGCTGAAGGTAGGTGCTTAACCAACTGAGCCACCCAGGCGCCCAAAGACTTATTTATTTTAGAGAGAAAATGAGAGAGAGCAGGGGGATGGGCAGAGGGAGAGACATAATCCCAAGCAGACTCTCTGCTGGGCGTGGTGCCTGATGTGGAGTTCAATCCCATGACCCTGAGACCATGACCTGGGTAAAACCAAGAGTCAGACACTCAACCACCATCCACGTGCCCCAACTGCAGCTCTTCTAAAATCCTTTCTGTGGCTCCCCATTGCTTCAGTTCAATCTCACACTCTAGCATTACTCAGGTCCCCCAGTGTGACCCTGGTCACAGGGAAAAGAATGCCAGGAGACAGAAGCTGGGGTCGGAACCCCAGCTGGGCGACATATTTGTGTCATGTCTTTGTGTAGGTCACCTGACAACGCTGAATCCCAGTTTCATTTTGCTTTTTGTTTTATTTTTCTGGGAAATGAGTTCAGCAACAATGGCCTCGTGCCTCACAGAGTTGTACTGAGGACCTGGTGAGGTGGAGACTGGATGAACTTTGTAAACTACAAAGTGCCTTAAAGGTAGAAATACTCTTTGGTTTCCAGTGTCACTGCTTCTGCCTGTATTCGGTTCCAGCTATACAAGACCTGCTCCCCATTCGCTGCTCGCCATCCTCCTTTTAAAATACCCATCTTTCTTTTTATTTTTTTAAGATTTTATTTATTTATTTGACAGAGAGTGAAAGAGCACAAGACGGGGGAGCAAAAAAGAGAGCCAGAGAAGGAGGGAGCCTGATGTGGGCCTCGATGTCAGGACCCCAGGATCATGACCTGAGCCAAAGGCAAACACTTAACTGAGCCACCTAGGCACCCCAAAATACCCATCTTTCAAGATTCAGCCTCCTCCACCGTTGTTCACAAGGCATGTAATCCCACCATTAATCGGGCCCCCAGAGCACCGATTTCACCCTCGTCTTTTTATTTTACCTCCGGAAAAGCTGAGATCCTCACCAAACTGCATCAGTGGTGGACAGGGTCCAAGGAAGCTGGTGATGCTCACTGGTTCCAGCTGATAACCCTGGGTGTTCATCTCCCATGCTGACATCCATGAAAACCTGTTTGAAGACAAGCCTCAAGGAGGAAGAACTATGCTGGAGTTCCTCTCTCTTCCCTCCTTCTTGGGTTGTGTCAAAAGCCCTGTTGAGAGAAAAGACAGAGGCCCAGGATCAGAGTCATCTCTCTGTGAAAGGTACTTTGGGGCTGTGCTCCTTTATAAGGAAGGCCACAGAGGCCCAAGAACTAGTCCTAAGGAGTAAGGGAAACCAATAGAGGGTCGTGAAGGACTCCCCATGCCTTTGTAAGCAGGCACAGTGAAACTTCTGGAATTCTTTGAAAGCTCACACAGGCTACAAATGGAAGATTCAGTGAGGCATTGCTAATGAGCAGTGCCAGAAGTGAGAAACAAGGAAACAAGCAGCAGTGAAGAGTTGTGCATTGTGGGAGCTCTCTCCGTTCCCACTCCTGGCCATCATGGCACTGGTCTTGGTGGCAGCCTTCCCTGACCTAAGGCGGGAAGGTGGCAATGGAAAAGAAGATGCAAAAGTCGCTGGAGTCAATCAGCTCTAGGCTCCAATTCGTTATGGAAAGTGGAACATACGCGCCGGGGCACGAGTGGACTCTGAAAATGATCGGACATGGCAGAACAGCAACCTCGCCAACAACTGCCCAGACTTGAGGAAATCTGAAACAGAATATTACACCATGTTGGCCAAAATTGGTGTTCTCCACTATAGTGGCAATACTACTGAACTGGGCACAGCTTGCAAGAAATACTACAGAGTAAGCACATCACCGCCCCAGGTGATACTGCTGTCATTAGAATCAAGCCAGAACAGGGGCGCCTGGGTGGCTCAATTGGTTAAGCAACTGCCTTCAGCTCAGGTCATGATCCCGGAGTCCTGGGATAGAGCCCGGCATCAAGCCCCGCATGGAGTCCTGGGATCGAGCCCCGCATCGAGCCCCGCATGGAGTCCTGGGATCGAGCCCCGCATCGAGCCCCGCATGGAGTCCTGGGATCGAGCCCCGCATCGAGCCGCATCGAGCCCCGCATGGAGTCCTGGGATCGAGCCCCGCATCAAGCCCCGCATCAGGCTCCCCGCTCAGCGCGAAGCCTGCTTCTCTCTCTCTCACTCTCCCTGCTTGTGTTCCCTCTCTGGCTGTGTTTCTCTGTGTCCGATAAATAAAATCTTGGGGCACCTAGGTGGCTCAGTTGGTTAAACTACTGCTTTCAGTTCAGGTCAGGATACCGGAGACCCGGGATGGAGTCCCACATCGGGCTCCATGCTTGGCGGGAAGTCTGCTTCTCCCTCTCTCATTCCCCTTGCTTGTGTTCCCTCTCTGGCTGTGTTTCTCTCTGTCAAATAAATAAAAAATCTTTAAAATTTTTTTAAAAATTTAAAAATTTAAAAAATAAAAAAATAAAATCTTAAAAAAATTAAAAAAAAAAAAAATCATGCCAGAACAGACTGGTGAACCGTAAATCACACAGAATTTCTCGTTAATAAAACTGGCCAGAGCGCATTAAAAAACAAACAAACAAACAAACAAACAAACAAACACAAAACACAGCCAGTAAGGAATTACCAGAGGCAGAGAAAGCCCAGGGCCACCTTCAACTACAGGAACCACGCCCTCATACACCAAAAAGCTCATTAAAATGCAGATCCCTAGACCCTGTCCCTAAGGTTTTATCTCCAGAGTTCGGTGGTCCAGCTTGGGCATGTGTATTTTATTTTCATTATATTTATCCCTTAATATACAATCCCTCCATGTGCTGGAAAATTAAAAGGATACGATGACGTTGGCACTTCTGAAGCCAAGTAGTGGGTACGCAGGGACTCATGATACTGTTCTCCCTACTTTCATCATACTCTGAAACTTTCTATAATGAAACATTTTTTAAAGGTATGCAGTGAAGTCCAAAGGTTAATAAAGATTAATAATAAAGTAATAAAACAAGCCTTTCCCTTTTTCCCTCCCCAGTCCTGCAGTCACCCTCTGCCTCCACTGCCTCACCTTCCAGACTAATTTGAAAAATTTTTTTTGTAATTTATTTGAGATTTATTTGAGATTTTCCTTGCTTCTTGACGTTAGCCTTCCTCTTAGAACCACTTTTGTTGCATCCCAAAGATTTTGGACTGGTTGTGTTTTCATTTTATTTGTCTCCATGTATTTTTTTTTAATTTCCTCTTTGATCTCTTGGTTGACCCATTTATTGTTTTGTAGCATATTATTTAACCTCCATGTATTTAGGCTCTTTCCAGCTATTTTTCTTGTGATTGATTTCTGGTTTCTTAGCATTGTGGTCAGAAAAGATTCATGGAATGACTTTGCTGATCTTTTAGAATTTGTTGAGACTTGTTTTGTGGCCTCATATGTAATCTCCTCTGGAGAATGCTCCATGTGCACTAGAAAAGAATGTATATTCTGCCGTTTTAAGGTAGAATATATCTGTTAAATCCAACTGCTCCAATATGTCATTCAAAGTCACGGTTTCCTTGCTGATTTTCTGTTTGAATGATCTGCCCATTGAGGTACATGGGGTGTTAAAGTCCCATAAGTGTACTACCTTGCAGATCAGGGCTAAGATCAAAGTACATTCCTTCCCAGAGGTTCTAAAGGAGAATCTCTTTCTTTTCTTTTTCCAGCTTCTAGAAGCTGCCCACTTTCCTTGGTTCGTGGCTCCTTCCTCTATCTTCAAACACAGCAGCAACAGGGCGAGTTGTCATTGTCTTCGTCTTCATCTTCTCCTTCCTTCTTCCTTCTTCCTTCTTTCTTCTTCTTTTAAAGATTTTATGTATTTGACAGAGAAAAACACAGCTAGAGAGGGAACATAAGTGTGGGGGGGGTGACACAGGGAGAACCAGGCTCTCGATCCCGGGGCCAAAGGCAGACGCTTAACGACTGAGCCACCCAGGCACCCTTCTTTTTTTTTTTTTTAAGATTTTTTAAATTTATTTGACAGAGAGACAGTGAAAGAGGAAATACAAGCAGGAGCAGTGTGAGAGGGAGAAGCAGGCTTCCGGCAGAGCAGGGAGCCCAATGCGGGGCTCAAGATACCTGAGCCAAAGGCAGACATTTAATGAGATGCCCCAGGGCGTGAGTCTTCATGCTGCCATATCTTTGCTTCCCTCTTCTGCCTCATTCTTCCATTTTTTTTTTAAGATTTTTATTTATTTGACAGAAAGAAACACAGCCAGAGAGGGAACACAAGCAAGGGGAGTGAGAAAGGGAAAAGCAGGCTTCCCACCAAGCGGGCAGCCCAATGTGGGGCTTGATCCCGGGTCTCCAGGATCATGACCTGAGCCGAAGGCAGTCGCTTAACCAACTGAGCCACCCAGGCGGCCCATCATTCTTCTACTTTTAAGGACATTATATTCCTGTGATTACATTGAGCCCACCCAAACAATCCAGGATAATCTCCCTATTTTAAAGCCAGTTGATTAGTGACCTTAATGCCATCTGCTACTTTAATTCCCCTTTGGCATGTGTCTCTGTAAAATTCTGCCGTTGAAATCCTCCACCTCTTCACCATCCCCACCATGGTGTTAGGAGGAGGGGTCTTTGGGAGGTGCTTGGTCATGAGGGTGGAGCTCTCCTGAATGGTATTTGTGCCTTTTATTTTTTTTAAAGATTTTACTTATTGGGGCGCCTGGGTGGCTCAGTTGGTTGAGCAACTGCCTTCGGCTCAGGTCATGATCCCAGAGACCCCGGATTGAGTCCTGAGTCAGGCTCCCTGCTCAGCGTGAAGCCTGCTTCTCCGTCTCTCACTCCACTGAACCAGCAGCCAGACTCAGCATTCTATCCCAGGACCCTGAGATTAAAACACTTAACCAACTGAGCCACCCAGGCGCCCCCCTTTTTATGCGGAGGGAAAGGGGGATGTATTTTTCTAAAAGATGATCTTATGTGTAGCCCATTTTGGAAGTCAGATTGGGCCCCGGCTCAGAAAGAATATCCAAGTCTGAGTAGGGAGCCCTGACCCGATTTCATTATTTATTTAAATATTCTTCTTACAGGGGCACCTGGGTGGCTCAGTTGGTTAAGCAACTGCCTTCGGCTCAGGTCATGATCCTGGAGACTTGGGATCGAGCCCCACATCGAGCCCCACATCGGGCTCCCAGCTCAGCGGGTATCCTGCTTCTCCCTCTCTCACTCCTCCTGCTTGTGTTCCCTCTCTAGCTGTGTTTCTCTCTCTCAAGTGAATAAATAAAAAATCTTTTAAAATAAAAAAAATAAATATTCTCCTTACATAAAAAACAAGTAAACAAAAATATCCTTTGAGATTTGTAACCTAAGCATGTACAGCTGGGCCTGCTTTCTCCCCCACAGTCATAGGAAGGAAACATCTCGTATACTCCACACACAGTCCATAGAGGGCTCAGCAACTATGAATGGAAGAAATGAGCAAAGTAGAAAAAGGGAGGGAGGGAGCTCTCCTTACCATCTTTCTGACCCTAGGTCTGCCCAGTTTTCCATCTGCCTCCCTGAGTGAGCCTGCTCTCACTTCTTCTCCAGCTTCTGTGGCTATTTCCACTCACCTGTAGAAAGAGGGCACACCCTCAGGCAGGGCAGTGGCATAAGGAATAATGGGGCTATTTCTGGAGCCATAAACAAACCCCAAATATTCTAAGAAAAGTTGCCCCTTTGCTCTAGATACTTAGAAAACGAGAAGGGTTATGGGTGCTGTGAGCCAGAACCATGATCAAAGACAAAACTATATTATTCTTGTTATATATCACAACACAGGAGTAGTAACTAAAGACAGATGCTGGCTGTTGTCTTTATAACAAAGCAGTGTGAAAATAATAAAGGCAACATCATTAAAAATGGAGTCAGAAAGCCCTGAAGGGAGAGCTCTCAATGCTCAGCCACTTAGCCCCCAGACAGCAAGAGGCTTACTTCACAGAGCCCAGGAGTAAGTCTTCTTGCCCAGCCCAGCAAATGTACTCAGCCAATGAAAACCCATCACTACCCTAAATTCTTGTCAACAGCCCTTTCCAACTTTTTTCTTTCCTCCATAAAAGACCCTTTTCATTCTGTCCTAACTGGATTTATCGGGACAGGCTAGCTGCTGTAACAAACAACCCCACTTGTTCCATGCCTTTTAACACAAGATGAATTTATTTCTTGTTCACGGTCACAATACAACGCTGGGGTCAGGGAGGAACCGCTTCACAGAGTCATTCAGAGGCCCAGGTTCCCTCCGTCTGCTGACTCATCCTTCTACAGCTTCAGTAGTCTCCAGAATCCTCGCTCACAGCTAGCAGGGAAGAGAAGTGAGAACACAGAGAACCACAGGAGGGTTTCTAAGGTAGTCCCAGACTCAACAGATGGCTTCTGCACACATTCCAGGACTCATTACATGGTGTCACCTAGTTTCGAGAAAGCCTGGGAATTGTCTAACTTACAGGAGAAAGAGGAAAAGCATGGATATTGGTGAGCAACAGCAATCTCTGCCACAGTGGACAAGTTCAGGGTATGGCACATCAAGAAATTTGCATTGGCCCCTGGGCTCCAGATCACAAAAGGCTTAGAGGTATGCAGGGCAGAGGCCACCTTGTTAGGATGACATACCCACTTGGGGACCAGAGACCAGTCATCATCACCAGCAACATCAATATCTCTTTCACTTTGGGTTTGATGTGAAGGTCGCTGTGTCTCCTGCCTCTGGGCTCCCCAAACCACCAAAACTTGTCTGGGCTGTCAAACCCAGTGACTGTATGGGGATGACTTGTGTCCATGTCCATGTCCCAGCCTGACCATCATTTTACAACCTATAAATGCCAAGGCAGAGGACTTAGCACTTATTCAAGATCTGATCAATCCGCTGGATCTAAAAGACACGATAGCAAATGAGAAGGGGGACCTTTCTGTAGACAGAGGGAAAAGTGATGATGCTGTCCAGCAGGCACCAGGGGGTGGGGTGCTGAATCTTGCCACATCACCCTGGCCTCTGGTTGTTTTGTTGCTGATGAGGAACAGGCTCCTCCACACCCTGGCTCCCATGAGCTGATTCAGAATCAGTACAGGAGAAAATGGTTGTGGGTTCCAGGAATCCTAGAAAGTCTTAGCGAGAACAGAGGAGCAAAAGCAGGTCTCTGGGGTCTGAGGGGTCTGGTGGATTGTAGCTACCCACACCCCACCCTAATTGCACAGGCATGAACTCTTCTTGATAGCTAGTGCTTTGAGTTCCAATTGTCTGAACATGATGGAGGAGAACCGAAATCCTAGCAGGTGCCCAGGGTGGCTACAGTCTCTGAATCTCAGGGTTTGGCCTTCCGATGCTGGAGCTTTAATGATCTCCTCCCTCAGGAGCAATTAGCCCCTGGGAGAATCACACTCGGTTGTGAACTCACAAGATGTTGTCAGCCCAGAAAGTAATGGAATGATTTCTATTGGCAGCACGGTTGCACAGTAGAGGGGGTAAATGGAGGCCACGGTAGGTTCAGTAACTGTTGAGCACTAAGTGTGTGCGTTCATGATCATGTTAGCCAACAGACATAAAGTGCCAACTATGTGCTCACTTGCATGGGTGCGCTAAGAATAGAAGGAGGTGCAAGATAGGCTCCTGAGACTACGAAGTCCCTGCTCTCAAGGAACTTGCCTCTGGGTGCCAAGGTCAGAGGCAGTGGGGGATGACATCAGGAACAAGCTTGAACTCTAGACTCTGTCCCAGGGCTGAATTCTTAACTTGCCACTTAACCTCAACAAACCTGTGTGTCCATCTGCAATATGGCGTAATTGCTACCTCACAAGGGCTGCTGTGACATGAATGAGGAAATGTATGTAAGGAGAGGTTATTGTGAATACTTGCAACGTATCATGTGACGGTCTTGCTGGTTCCGCAAAAGTGCACATTTGTTGTAGAGAACAGACAACACAGGACTAAAACTTTATGCACCTTTTCCCAAGATGTTAGCCTCTGAAACATGCCTTTAGCCGGTAGCTATAATTAGGAAAATACATCCGTACACAAGATGCTATCCCAGGCTTCAAGCTTCAAGTATCACAGAAAGATCAGCAGACAAAGGAGTTGGGTTTCCTGGATGCTCCTGAGGGGCTTGGTGCAGGCAGTGGGAAGAATCCACTGCCCCTGGGAAAGGGGTCAGAGTGAGCGTGGGGGCTGAGGTTTAAATGAGGAAGGGAGGAGTCCCTGGGATGTACCAGCATGCCATTAGGATGAGAACTCTGTCTGAATCTTTCCATGTATTGTGTGGTTTAAAAACCTACAAGCCAAGCTCTATTCCTGACCCTCCTCTTAAAGCAGCCTCTGGCTCTGGGAGTTTGAAGGATTGCTCCAAATCACAGGCTGCTTAAAGGCTTCCACACCCCTGGGTCAGGTGTGGGAAAGGCCCCTTCTGATGGGAGGTGTCCAGAATGAGCACCCAAGTGGGTGCTCAGGGAGCATGAGGCCCCAGGGGCAACTGGGGAAGGTTTCAGGGAGGTGGAAGTGCTTTTATCCAGCTGCCTGGCTCTGTTAGGCTTTGAGAATGCTGATATCAGACGCGTACCCCTGTCCTCCAGACAGTCCAAGCACATGGCCACACAACATATGACAAACAGAGGAATGTTAAGGCTTGTGAAAACAATGAGGGGCCATTAAGTTAGTCTGACATAATGGGAGGAAAGCAGTCTCCAAAGAGGAACTCCTGAGGCAACTGAGGTCAGGCGGGTGGCAGAGGATTTCTAGGGCCAAGCAGGGAATGGGATTGCCCAAGAGGGCCCCTGGATGGTTAAGTGCAGCTTTTCCTCCACTGAGCACAAGCAAGAAAACACTCACTTGTAGGAACAGGACACACCTTCAGGCAAGGCAGTAGTGTATAAGGAATATTCCAAATCAAGGGAGAAGAGCACAGGGCAGTGCCTCCCATGCTTTGGTATCTGAATCCCCTGAGAGCTAATAAAGAACCCAGAGGCCCAGGACTGCTGAAGCAGGACAGGACCTGGGATTTGGTATTTATACCCAGGTCCCAGGTGATTCTGGCACCTGCCACGGCTTGAGAAGCAAGAACATGAGCTCTGGACACAGACTCGGTGGATTTCAATCCCAGCTCAGCCATGTGCCTCCTCTGTGACTCTGGCAATGCTGTGATATGGAAATTCTAATTTAGCAGAATTAGAATTAGAATCTAATTAGTATCTGTCCTAGAGCTGCCATGAGGGTGAAGTGAGTTGTTACCACCTTAGCACTGAGAATGGGGTGTGGACTAGAAGTTGTACTCTGGGAATGGTACCCATTATTCTCAGACCTGTTTCAGCTGTGGCAGAAAGGGGCCACTAGAGAAGACAAAAAAATTAAAGGAAGGGATTAGAGGATAAAACATGGTATTTGACACATTTGAGATTTTTACAAAAACCAACAGAAAATCCTACTTGATTAGCAAGCCTACACTACTGGCCAGCAGTTTGAGAAACTGGGTGCCCATGTTGCAAGACAGCATCCATAAGAGGAAAACTATCAGTTTATTAGAGAAAGTTGGGGTGCTCATCCTCCCCACCCCCCACCCCCCTGCCGGCTTCCTTCCTAACCTGTCACCTTGATCCTGCTGCATGATGGAGGAATGATCAAAGCGTGAACGGCTTCCATACAGGTGCCCTGGCTGGAGCTCCTCTGTAGGATACTTGGAAGAACTTAAAAGTGAGACTGGAGAGGCAGTAACCAGGCCCCAGACATCAGTTAATATGCAGGGCTGCTTCCACATTATCCAAACTTCTAGAAGACAAACTTGGCTGAACCCTGCGAACTCCCAATACTCGCTGTATTTCATTTCTGATGGGTTAAAAAGAACTTAGCTTAGGTTAGTGAACTTGAAACTGCAGGCAAAAAATCAAATGTGTTTAACAAGGTGACAATGTTAGTTGTGGGCCAAGAGGACTCCTTCCAGGGGACCCATCCTGGCCTCCTCCATCCATGTCCCTCTCCATGAGGCACAGGATTTGCAGGAACAGGGAAATGGGGACACCTGGTGTTTGTGTTCCCATCTCACCCACCAGACAACAGTTCAGGTACCTATAGACCTTGGAATCCCTATCCAAGATGACCCAAGGCTGCTTCCAAGGCCTACAGGAGCCTCTCCCCTGGGGCCATTTTCACGATGGTGCTGCCCCGTGGTGTACACCCCAAGGCCCAAGTGCTGGGGGGCCAAGAAGTGGTGGTCTGCAGCAATATGATGATACTTGGGAGGTGTGTGCTGGGGTTTCCCTTGCAATATGACCAAGAATCAGGTGGGGCGAGAAGAGGCCTAGACCACAGGATGGCCAGCTGTGACACAGACCAGACTGAGAATTCTAAATTCAAACTCGGCCTTCCAGAATATTATGTCGCGGTCAGGAGGATGGAACGCATTTGGGCTCCGCTTGGTTTTTTGACTTTGAAATATTAAGACATGGCATGTGTCTTTTTTTTTTTTTAAAGATTTTATTTATTTGACAGAGAGAAACACAGCCAGAGAGGGAACACAAGCAGGGGGAGTGAGAGAGGGAGAAGCAGGCTTCCCGTCGAGCAGGGAGCCCGATGTGGGATTCGATCCCGGGTCTCTGGGATCACGACCTGAGCCGAAGGCAGTCGCTTAACTGAGCCACCCAGGTGCCCCGCATGTGTCTTATTTGTATTCCTGCTTCTGGCTTTTACAAATGTCGGGGATGTTGCCTGATGGCTAAAGGTATGTACCAGAGAGGCTGCATCTGAAATACTGGAGTGTGCCACTGATTATGCGCCTTGGGCAGTTTACTTAAACTCTCTATACCACTGTTAAGCCCTTTCAATTGCAAGTAAGAATATCCCAATTCAAACAGATTTCATCATAAATAGGAATTTATTGGTTCTTGTAACTGACAAGTCCTTGGCAGACACCTCATGTGTGTCTGGATCCAGCAGCCTCATCAGCATCCTCAGCACATGGTCTCTCGCTTCCCTGTGTTAGCTTCCTCCTCGGGCAGGACTACCATTGTAATATGCCTACATCCTACTTACGAAGCAATCCCCGCAGAATATCGAAGATATCACTTTTCTAAAGATATGGCAAGGTCCTGGGACCTGAAGATTGGTTATATGCTCACCATGGAGGCTTCTCAGTCTCTCTCCTCTAAGTCATGTGGATTGTGGATTAAGAGTCAGGGAAGTGTAGTTCACCAAATAAAAATTAAGATGTGGTTGCTGGGGAGATGGCTAAGGCAAAAGCAATAGTGGGTTGGTGGGGACTAAAGGCTTAGTACTCAAGTTAGCCGTTACCAATGTGACCGAGAAAATGCGGATAGACTCAAACTGGGTGTATGTGTGGAAAGGGGAAACCATGCTCATTTTCCAACCGCCCCGAACTCTGGAATCAGAGTTGGCAGCTTGAAGAAATGGAGACTCGGAAATGCCCTGACAAGCTCAGAAGACACACTGGAATCACATGTAGGAATCATGCCTTCAGTTGCTGTGGCCAATCCTGTAATGCCAACCCGTAACCCTCAGTGTGCCTCTGCCTCAAGAGCTGGGTGTGGGACGCCTGGGTGGCTTAGTTGGTTAAGCAACTGCCTTCGGCTCAGGTCATGATCCCGGAGACCCGGTATCGAGCCCAGCATCGGGCTCCCTGCTCGGCGGGGAGCCTGCTTCTCCCTCTCTCACTCCCCCTGCTTGTGTTCCCTCTCTAGCTGTTTTTCTCTGTCAAGTAAGTAAATAGAATCTTTATTTTTTTTAAGATTTTATTTATTTATTTGACAGAAAGACAGAGAGATCACAAGTAGGCAGAGAGGCAGGCAGAGAGAGCAGAGGAAGCAGGCTCCCTGCTGAGCAGAGAGCCCGATGTGGGCCTCGATCCCAGGACCCTGAGATCATGACCTGAGCTGAAGGCAGAGGCTTTAACCCACTGAGCCACCCAGGCGCCCTAAATAGAATCTTAAAAAAAAAAAAAAAAAAAAAGAGTTGAGTATGAAACCAAGCTACACTCGCCAAGGAGACACCTCTGGAGTTGCGTAGAAAAGTACATGAACCCCCGGATTATTATGTTTCTAGATCTGTGGCCAGTTTGGGGTAATGTTTGGTCAACATAATGCTGAGATGACCGACTATCACTGATGATATCGTGACAGTATAGGCTTCCTACTCACCTCCTGTCACCTCCAATTACACGACACTCTTTAATAGGAGAAGCCTTCTCACCTTGATGGAAACTGACCAAGACTATCAACAAGCCTTTAACGTGTACCTTTGTGGTTTGAATACTGTGTTCTATTTTTGGTGACTGATAAAAATAGACTATAAACCACCATTTAAAATATATCCCCGGTTTTTTATTTTGAAAGATTGCAAACCCACAGAAGTTGAGACAGTAATACTAAAATATTAATGCTGCCTTCACACACACACGGAGTTTTAAACAAACACACACGGCAGACTCTGCTCTATGTTAATGTCCACATACCTTCCCCATGCTGAGAAGAGAAGCAGCCTCTACATTAGTGAGAGGAGCGGTGTCCTCAGGAAGTCTGTGATGACTTTTTTGTAGGGCTTCACTCGTCTCATCAGACATTCATGGCCCTGCAAGGCCCTCAGGACAGGATTCACTCCCATTTTACAGATGAGGAAACAAACTCAGGGAGAGCCCCGTGAGCTATCTGCTCAAGGTCTCAAGCCAGTTAGTAACCCGGCCAAACCTAAAGCCAAAGATTTCTGACTTCAGTAACTCAACATACTACACTCACTTGCCTCCTGAATACACAATGAGAGTAAAGCCAGAGCCAAAGAGACATGCAAAGAAGTGTTTCAGCTTCATTCTTCTGACAACCTGAGAGCAAATATTCACTGGGACCCATGTGCATAGCATTATTAACCACAAGTCTGTTATCAGGAGCATAAAACCACAATGGAAATTGAATGGGACAATACACACAGAGGGTATCGAAATGTCTGCTAACTGCCCCCTGATGTGACTTCAATATCTATTGAGTGCTTACTCTGTCCATGGTATTGTGCTTGGGATACAGAGCAAATAAGACAGACGAAGATTCTGCCCTGTGGAGCTCACATTTTTGTAGCTTCATGAACAATCCAGAAGCTCTCAATGAGAGACTGGTGGGCTGCATCTGGCCCACGTTAGTGTTTTGTTTGGTCCACACAGTGTTTAATTTTTCTTTTTATAAAAAACCCATCAACTTCTAGCTTCTCTCAAACAAGCAACTTCTGCTGGATTCCTGAATAATAAGTAGCGGCTACCCCTACTCCTCACCCCGGACACCTGCCCTCCAGAGATCACTTCAGTTATCCCCATTTCCCACCTTCTTACACCCAGGCCAGTGTGGCCCCCATGCATGCCTTTGCGTTTTTCACTTGACCTTCGTTAAGTATTTCAGCCAAAACCCCTGGAGCAAACAAATATCCAAACGAGATAATTTCAGACAGCATTAGGTAAATATAAAATAAGTAAGTTAATGTGACAAGTGTGATATGATTGGTGGAAAGGGCTACTTCAGATTGGGTGGTCAGGGAGGGTTCTCTCTGAAGTGTAATTGAAACAGAGAACTGAATTACGACACACAGGACAAGTTGGCCAACAAAAAGGAAAAAGGCTTCCAAGCAGAGGGAATGGCATGGGCACAGCTTCTGCCTGAGGCGGGACAGAACTTGGCTTGGCCAAATCTGTAACAGCAAGGATGGGGTGGCTGGGAGAGTGGTAATGAGATCACAGAGGAAGGAAGAAGCCAGATTACACAGGACCTTGTGGGCCATGAGAGAATTTTGGATTTTATTCCAAGTGCGATGGGAAGCCTTTGGAAGGTTTTGCTTGGGAACAATGTGATCTGGTTTACATTTTCAAAAATCACTCTGCTACATAGAGAGTGGCTTAACAAGGCAAGAGAGGAAGCAGGGGGACCTGTGAAGAAGCTACCTTATCACAGTCCAGTAGGTGACAGTGGCTAGGACCAGGACGGTAACAGAAAAGATGGAGAGAAGCAGATTCAGGATACAATATGGAGTCTAGCCAAAAGAATTTTCTGATGGAGTGAAATGGTAGGCGTGGAAGAGGGCCGGAGGGATTAATGAAAAAGGGAGTCATTAGGGATAACTCCAAGGTTATGCCTTGTTCAAACATTTAAGGGTTGGTGATATCTAGGGGAGGCCCCAGTCCCCAGGGAGAGAGAGCAAGAACGTAATTTCAGATGAATATATTCTGCCAAGATTCAAGTCTTCCTGGATCCTCATTTCCCTTCTCTCACATCCAAGCAATCTCAAATCCAAAACATTTGAACTTCAAAACACCACATCTCTTACCAGCTCTAACCCTTCAAGTTCAGATCCATTGCCTACATCCTGATTCAATCCTCTCTCACCTTGACTTTTACAACAGATGTCTACAGCTATGAATTAACTAACAAAAAGCACTTGATAGCCACCTGTCCCTCTCTCCCACTAGCCATGTTTGACAGCAGCGCTCATGTCCTGTTCATATTTATCTCCAGTGCCTAGTGCTGTGCTGGGCACTGAAATATATGACAAACTGAAAAGAGGATATAACCTTGAAGAGAGGAGCCCAATCTTGGATTCCTATGATTCCTCTACCCAACTTAAAGCTGAACCAGATACAACATGTATGATCAAGTTCCAGAAACTCGCCTTCCCAATGGAATGGATTTGTTCCTTTTCATTTAGTTTCAAACTACACTGAGTCTTACTTTTACCTGGTTGTTAATTAATAAGTGAGATTAGCCAACAAGCAACATATATTACTAGTTTTCCACTTTTCTTCCAAACCAGGGACTTGCATGCATACCTTCACAACACCTTTGTAAATAAAAAAAACTGAGGCACATAATGGAATCCCTTAATTCCCTTTTCATGGAGTTAGGAGCTTCACCTGGACTAAGTCTAGCCCTTCCCTGACATCAAAACACAGTTCTGTCACCAGGTGTCCCAGGCTCCCACCCCTGCCAAGACCACCGGTTAGTTAGTACTCAGGTGTCCCCTAGGCTTTGCCTCCATAATTACAAACTCCTTTGGGTACCAGGATGTGTTACCACAAGGTCAAGGCCATGTCCTCTCTCTCCAATCTACTATTTCCCTCTGTGCCTGGTGAAGATAGATTCCATCCCTTGGGCCCAGGAGAAAGAGAAGCACCTTGGTCATTAGACTGGGAGGTCAAGGAAGGCCAGGAGTCACAACCAGCAAGAAGAGAGAGAAAGAGATCAAAGTAGGCAAGAATAGTTTCAATAGGGAAAAAGGAGAAAGGAGCCACCACTGAGAAAATCAGAATACTTTCAAAAGGTTTCCAGCTGGGGAGTACCTGGGAAGAAAAGTGACAGCCGTGGGGCAGCAGCATGCCAAATCCTTTTCGCCAGACCCTCCCAGAGTCATTTCTTCAAGGCACCCAGGCTTCTCAGAGCCTCCTGGGCCTGGGTCAGTTGCTGCTGAAGCCTCTGGCGGGTGCTCTCATTGGAGGCCCGCTTCAGGAGGCCCTGCATTTCCTCCACCACTGCCCGGTGGCCAGGGGTATTGTGGAAAAGCCGCACTGCCCGGTCCCCACAGGAGGCCAGAAGCCGGCCAGTGATGTCAAAGGACAAGTCAGCGATACACTCCCCATGGACCTGCTCAAAGCACTCTTCCTTCTCACCCCGCCGGGTGTTGTAGAGATGAATACTGCTGCCACTGGCCAAGGCCAAGACCTGGGCGTCAGGGGAGAGTGCCAGGCGGCATGGCATGGTGCTTGCCACTTCAAAGCGGCCTGTCCAAAGCAAGTAGGGATCCTGCTGCTTCTTGTATTCCACATCTGTGTCCCACAGTTTCCACGTACCATCCTTGGACACCGAGGCCATCCTGCAGCATGGAAAATCACGGCTCTAGCCCCAACACACCCTGACGGGGGGGGAGGGCACTGGGACGGCATGAGGGGCTCCAGCTAGGAAGCCAAATGTACTGCCAGGCCTACTTCCTGCTGAAGGCCAGGCACGCTACCCACTTCAGAGCTGCTGCAGAGATAGGTAAAAGGCCCCGGTTGCCAAGAGGGGCTGAGAGCCACTGGTAAGACAGCAGAGAGGATGTACTCACCTGCGGGAATCATTGGAGAAAGCGAAGAAGTGGATGGCTGCAGAGTGCCCCTTCAGTTCAAAGGCTCGCACAACCTCCTGGAAGTCGCTTTTTTTCCCAAAGCAGACTTCCCAGACTTTTACATCTGGGGTGAAGCCACATGAGGCCACAAACCTGCCACACAACCATGTTTCCTTACAACTTAATTTTAAGGGCATCTCATTTCTGCCAACCCACTAAACCTCACTCCTGAGAAAGTTAGCAATCTTATGTGTAAATAACGCTATCTCTTTTAAAACCTCTTTATACACAGGACCTCAGTTCATCCTCATAACCATGCTATAAGATATGCAATACCCACAGCCCAGCCTTTTAAAAACTACAGAGGAACAGAGACTAAGGACTTGGATTTAGGTGTCCTGATTCCACACCATATGCTCTTTCCACTATATGAAGCTGGCTCTCTGCTCTGTCCCTGGCCACAACTTCTGCCCACCCCAGATGCCAAGTCCCTTCTTCCTCACCTGCTACAGGGGGAGATAGCAGCATGGGTATTGTTCATCTGGTTGGTGTTGATGGTAGAGAGCACACGACCTTTCAGATTCCAGATGAGGATAGTCGTGTCACTGGAAGCAGTCATGATGAACTTCCCTGGGGATGGGGGAGGTTGACATGAACTGAGTTCAATGACCTGACCAAGTATCATTCTCTAAGAAGGCACTTACAAAAGCCTCTGCTGCCTCAAATATCCATGCTCCCCTTGGGCCAAGGGTCTTCACAGTTAAGGATTTTGCTCAAGACTGTGGGTCTTGAGGCGCCTGGGTGGCTCAGTTGGTTAAGCAACTGCCTTCGGCTCAGGTCATGATCCTGGAGTCCCAGGATCGAGTCCTACATCAGGCTCCCTGCTCAGCCGAGTCTGCTTCTCCCCTCTCATGCTCTCTCTCTCAAATAAACAAATAAAACATTAAAAAAAAAAAAAAAAAAAAAAGGAAAAAAAGCTGTAGGAAAGAGCTCTTTCACTTGAAAAAAAAAAAAAAAAGACTGGGTCTTACCTGCCTCCACTGGGGACCTGCTGTGGCTCTGGGACTCCAGGGGAGCCCAGAGCCAGAGCCCCTTTGTCACACTAGAGCTGACCATAATTCTCAGGCAGCGTTAATGCATTCAGTAAATAACTGGTGCTATTTCTTCTAGCCTTAGATAAGCTCCACCCTCTAAATGCCTCTTACCTGTGTCCGCAATGCCAATGTTGATGACAGGTGCCTTGTGCTTTTTAGGAAAGTCCTCCGGGTTGGCTGTGAAGGTATAACCCCCATCCTCTCGCTTGGTCATCTTAAAGACACGAAGGGTGTCTCCACTGGCCAGCCAGACGATGAAGGCTCTAGAAACAGGCAGCAGACAAGGCACTTGTTCGTGTGGACATGGAAGCCTATATGCGCTAGGTCCTATCCTAGGCTCTGAGGAAAATCAGTCTTCCTTCTTGCCCCAATCCAGCCCTGTAACTTAACCCCTTGGTTCAAAACCTCTTAATACTTCTCTGAAAATATGACTCTCATAGCTTTGGCTCCTTCAGTGGCTCTCTAGAGTTTAGAAAACCATTATAATAGCTTCTAAGATGAATCTGGAGCCAGGCTTTGTTTGGTACTTCCCAAGGAGGAACATATCTTCCCCTCTCTGCTTCCTGGCTATGTAAAATGCAGGGACCTCCACAGAGCCCCAGGCAATGCTCAAGCTGTCTGGATATTCTTTCTGCCACCCCCAGGGAGATCCAGGGTCCCCCCCTCACTATCCCAAGTCAGGTATGGGAAAGACGTAAGCCTGGGGCTGGGCTTCTGCAGGCAAAGCTGAGTCCCACCTGCAGTCAGGGCTGAAGCGCACCAGGGTGGCGTGGTCCAGCTCCACATTGGCTCTCATGCTGCGATGCTCCCGCTGCAGGAAGTCCTTGGTGCTCCAGATGCGGACGGTGCGATCATCTGCACAGGTGGCCAGGTACTTGCCATTGCTGCTAAAGTCCATGCAAGATATGTTCCCACTGTGGCTCTAAGGGAAGGGTTGCAGGAAGTATGAACAGGGACCCCTTGGGCAGATGGGGTCCCTTGCCTGGATTAACGGCAAGCTGCTGATGGGGTGTGATGAGGAGGGATAGGATGGGGCATCCCCACTGATTTTAGTTAGAGGTAGAAGAGTCTGTCATGTGCACAGAATACTAATGAGGAAAAGTCTGTAGTGGGGGGGTGTGAGTCTCCGTATGTGTGCTGAGCATGTGTACCCATGTACCTTCAGTGCCCCAGCCAGGAGGCGGTGAGTGAAGTTGTGCTGTTGAGGCTTCTCCTTACGAATTCGCTGATGCTGTTTCTGCTTCTTGGATCTCAAGGACTTGTCAAGTGGCAATCCATTTGCTTTTTGGCCTATGAGGAGGGGCCGTGTTATCTACCCATTTACTCACTCACTAGGCATTTCTGATCATCTATGACTGGCCAGGCATTGAGTGAAGTAGCAAGAGATGACCAGATAGGGTCCCAAGCTCAAAAAGGGACAGTGATGTGGGCAAAAACAGGGGCTTTGGGATCAGACCAGGTCTGGATTGTATCTCTACCCAAGAGCGATCCCGAGGAGACTGCTTGCTCTTAGTCCATATAGCACCTCAATGCAAAGAAAAGGTGCCTTCTTTGGGCCGGTGCAGCTCAGTGGGTACATAGCACAGCAGCCAAGTGCAGATTGTTGGGCCAGACATCCCTGGGTAGGGAAGAACATGCACGACCAAATCTGGTGGACCTGGCCTTGGGCAAGTTACTTACTTGCTCTGGGCCTTGGTTTCCTTTTTTTTTTTTTTTTTAAGATTTTTTATTCATTTGACAGAGAGAAACACAGCCAGAGAGGAAACACAGGCAGGGGGAGTGAGAGAGGGAGAAGCAGGCTTCCCATTGAGCAGGGAGCCCGATGTGGGACTCATGGGTCTCCAGGATCATGACCTGAGCCAAAGGCAGTCGCTTAACCAACTGAGCCACCCAGGTGCCCCTGGGCCTTGGTTTCCTTAAAGAGAAGTTATGATTACCCAACACAAGCATTAAAGGCTCAGAGGACTCCCAGAGAGAACTCAGGGATGAGAGGTAGGTAGTCAACACCTGTTGAGCACCAACCCTGTGCCGGGAATGGTGCCAGTCACTTTTGCATAAAATAGCTATTTTTCATTGAGAATCAGGCCAGGTGCAAAGCTAGCATGTTAGATTACTGCAGATGCCTTTCAATTCCTACAGGAAATATATTCCTGAGGCCCATGTACAGAGACCACCACAATCTGCCCTCTCCAGCCTTGTCCCGCCAGCACCCTCCTTTCCCCTCACATTAGGGTCCCATCAAATGCCCTTTGAGAACTGCCTGCCTTCATGCACGAAGCTTTTGCCAGTGATGTTCTTCCTTCCTCCTGGCCAAACTGACACATCTCTCCTTCCAGACCCCACGCCAGTGTTTCCTATTCAGTGAAGATTTCCTTGACCTGCCCCCCCCCCCCAAAAGCAGGGCTGACCGCTCCCATCCTTGGGTTTCCGGTTGCTAGTATCGACCTCCTCCCTGAAACCTATTACACTTATTTCTCA